>MU225799.1:286661-317540 GCA_018584345.1 Thuja plicata | reverse complement strand
TGGTGGTTAGGTTAACCGCTAGAGGTTAACCACTAGCGGTTAACTGACGGCGGCGCCCATTTACAAAGCAGCGTTGATTTTTAACACTGCATGTGTTAGTTTTTAACGCAAAAATCAATTAAAAATTGATTTTTTTGATTTTTTTTTTAATTTTTCACCTCGAAATTTGAGCCGGAGAGAGAAATTTTTTCTGAGAGGCTATTATGGCCAAAAATGGTGAAATTTATATGAAAATTAACTCTCCCAGGCCTTCTGAGCGTGATAGTGGTGTCCTTTTTAGCTCAAAGTGCTCCAGAAAAAAGTGTATCTTCCAGAATGAAGAAGAAACCCCAGAAAAGTTGTGGTTTTTGCCCTCGAATCACAGCTTCACAAACCCTAGACTAGGCAGCAGCAGTGTGGCTCTGATACCATATAGGATTTGAGAAATACAAGTCCACAGAATGCCAAGAATACCTGCATGCAAATAACCTGTTACAAGAGAGAAGCAGAAGGAGGAAAAAGTAGAACTCAGAAGTTACTCAAAAGGTGAGAGCAAAATTATAATCTGAATTAATGAAAAGAGAATTACAAGGTTCAACCTATAAAGGTGAACAAAACCCTAAAGCCTAAAAAAGCTAGGTTGCACATTAATAATTAATAAAAGAATTAATTATTAATGCACCTAAGAGAAAGCTTAAGCACTAAAGAGTAATAACTTAATTAATTAAATCAACATGATTTAATTAATAAGCAAACTAATGATTACTCTAACAGGATGATCATTCTATATTAATCCTCAATAAGCAGTACCAAGCTTTATGGACACAAATCAAAGAATTAAAGAAAGGGATACATCCTCAAAAGGGTTTCCTTACGATCAATCTGTCCTTTTCTTTTTGATCATGATTCACACATCTCTCCACTTCCTTCCAACATGGATAAATCTTGGTGTGACAATCCTATCTTTGATCAAGAGAGTGAAGAGGAATCTATGATAGAGTTAGCTAAAAGACTTCTCTATTTGCAAGAGGAAGACATTACAATTCAAGCAGAGTATAATTATCCTTTAGAGAGAATCTTTACTCCTTTGGGAAAATCCTATGAATCATCCTTGGAAGAACATATTAAAATCAATCTCATCGCATTGCCGCAAATCACTTCACGTGGACTTTCCTTCTTGAGTAGCTACTATACGTATCATCGACACAATGAGCATAAAACTTCAGATTGCGTAGAATTGAAACACAAAATCCAAGATCTCATATATGATGACATAATTGAAATTTAAAATCCTAATGAATCATCTAATGAAGATACTATTCGCAAGTAAGATCTAAATCATGAAACTATGTCTAGTAATGGTTCTCGCACAGACTCCACTTCTTCCAACATTCATTCATCTTCTAAATAAGTAAATCTATCTAAAGTCCCTCCATAAAAGAAAGAACCTAATGCTTTTCATGCTAGCTATGTCTGTTCTCAATGACTACCTCTAAAAGAGATCCATGCTAATCTTCATATGGCTACAAGTCTTTTTCAGGCTTCGAAGACCATAGACCCAAAGCTTCCATGTGCTTCAACAACTACCATGCCTAGTCAAAATGATACAACATTATCCCTTCAAGAATCCCTCATGTAGACCAAAACCCCTACCTCATCTTTAGAAGTGACTCCATGTCAAGAGGACAATCCAAAGTGTGAAGAAAAAAATATCAGTAATGATCAAGATCAATATACCATCCATCGTTATCCAACAGTTGACCAAAGTTACATATCTCAAGAGTCTCGTGATGATTTTTTCATCCCCTTCCATTTCTTCCTAGAAGACACTCTTACACCTCCTATATCTTATCCACCTCCTAAGCAAGATCAAGATATTATTTCCACCTTCTCTAATGAGCCTATTGAAAATCAAGAGTAAAGTACCCTTTAAACACCATCTAAATATCCTTGTCAAGATCAGAGAATCCCATCATCTCCTTGTCATACTCCTTCATATCCACCTGAAGAAACCATCATTCCTCCAAATCCCTTGTGTAACAATAAATCCCCTCAAGCTTTAGTTGCTCCTATCTAACTTTCTCCTATCAAAGCTACTCATGCACCTATTGATATAAAGATGAATTCTAAAGAGAAGAGCCATTGTGATGCATCTCACTCTACAGATGTTGATATCCCTTTCACACCTTATCTCCCTCCATTTTCATGTAAGAATTAGCCTTCTCCATCATCTAAATCCATACTTGGTCCCTATATCCCAAAGCTAAAACCGTCAAACCTTCCATCTATATTGTGTCCTTATATCCCTCTATCCACCATGCATATCACTACTAGCTTGTCATTCTCTTACCCTATCCCCTATCAAGATCAAACAATACATGAATCCTTGAACCCTCCCTATCAAACAATCCATATGAACCAACCATATCATCCCTATTCATCCACAGTCCCAAATTATTTTGGAAGCAATTTGGATGTGCATCAAAGAAATCAAAAATTTAATAATCCATTTATATATGAATATCACCATGTCTAGCCTAATCGACATGTGACTACAAAGAAAAAGGAAATATTCAAGCGACCACAAGGGTCCACTAAGAAAAGAATAAAATCAAATAAAATATGGGTTCCTAAATCCATCATGGAATAATTGTGTTCTAAATCTTCTGAGAGAAAAGGAAAATCAAAAGTTATGTGGATTCCCAAGTCTCTCTTAAAAGACTTGAACAAAAAGGAAAAGTTAGATTTGGCATCCAAATTTCCAAATTCTTCCCCTCCATATCCTTTCAAACAACTTTCATCACGTCATACACCAAATCCTCATGCTATTCCATCCATTTTTCCTGCATCCATCCACTACCCTTCAAGGTGTGTGTCAATATTGATCTTATCACCATTTCCATCTACCCCTACACAAAAATTTCAATACCCTATCCAATATCCAGCACCTACCTACTACCCACCTATCCCATATCCCTCCATTCCTCTTATCCAATCCATCGCATAAATCCTTGGCTACCATCTCCCTTATCCTCCCTTTCATTCCCTACCATCACCCTATCAACATCTTTGAGAATTATTTCAGCGGCCTTGGCCCATAATAGCATATCCTTCAAAGGAGCACTATCCAAAGAGCAGGAGACTTAAAGTTAAAAAATTAAAAATTAAAAATTAAAAATAAAAGAGAAAAAGTGCCTTGGTGAAAACTTGGTAAGCAGACACCTTGGTAGAAAAAGTAAAAAGAAATAAATTTTTCCTATGTTGAAAACCACTTTTTGTGGTGCCTTGGTCAAGTATTATGATGAAAACCTGG
Source organism: Thuja plicata (assembly GCA_018584345.1). Classification (NCBI taxonomy): domain Eukaryota; kingdom Viridiplantae; phylum Streptophyta; class Pinopsida; order Cupressales; family Cupressaceae; genus Thuja; species Thuja plicata. The sequence continues at coordinate 314,248 of MU225799.1, read as the reverse complement.
CAAACATGTGTCATGTGTAATTTATTCCTCTTGCACTCTCTCTTAGAGGCAAGTTCCATCCATGCTACCCTATCCATTATATCCTCCATCATGCAGCTATCCTATTTGCATTCATATCTTGACACGGTTGAACATATCCATGAGCATCATGTATCTTGGCATTCATTATCCTTTCCATTAGCCTATTCACTTTCTCTCATTCATGGTACCCTATCGTGATTTTTCTTATCCCAAGTTAATACTAACTATCCATAAGAATCATTTCCTTAATCCAAAACCATTCACTCATAGCCTCCACCATCCTTTATCCTGATCATGCTATCCTATCACTATCCTATTGACCCATTGGTCTTGACAAAGAATGAAAAATGCAACACAGGTTCTTATAAGTCTTTTGACATTTCCACTCTTTCAGACTGCATGATTTTATGGTATCAGTTCATTATCCTATATGTTATTTGGCACCGCATCATTAGTTTCCATTGCTTATCCAAAATATGCTTCACATGTTATATTCTCTTTTACTAGCTTGGGTAATCTTGAGGAGACTGTCCTTGAAGGTTGCATTCACCCTCTTCATCAATCATTGTTTATTCGCCACATCCATTAGCTTTCTAATCCATCAGTAATGTCCTACACCTTGCTAGACATTGGGGGAAACCAATGTGATCTTGCTTGAGAATGAGTAATCTCTAAATAGATAGAAAAAGTGAAAAATGTCTTGAATAAAAGCTAAAAATTGGAAAATGTCTTGAAAAAAATGGTTATCTTGGTGAAAACCTAGCAATAGGCACCTTGATAATGACAAAAAAGAGAAAAAAAGTACAAAAAAAATATGAAAAATACAAAAAAAAAAAAAAGAGAAAAAAGTGCCTCGGTGAAAACCTGGTAAACGAGCGCCTTGGTAGCAAAAATAGAATATTTGTCAAGTAGGTGAAAACCTAATAAATATGAACCTCTTGTACTCAAGCGCTCCATCTATCAATGCTAGTCTTGGCATCCCTTCGCTTCAGTTTGTGCACAACTTTCAGTCACTTTTGTGTCACCTTGGTTCTTCTGAGAACCCTCATGGCTTTAAACTGATCCAGAGTCATCTTCTGGGGGCAATCAAATTGTATTTTTCCCAGCAATCTAAGTCAAGTCAGTCATCTTGAATTGGAGTTTGTTACTAGGGGGCAAATGCCCCAAGTTTATCAATCAATGAACCTAACCAGAGTTAGTATCTTAGTCATTCCTGAAGGACAATTTGCAACTGACATAACGGTGTTCCTCAACACCCTAATCAGTAGTGTTTCTTAACACTACTTATTTGGAGACATTTGTGTTTCTCAACACACATTAGATAATGGGACATAAACACTGGATCAATAACAATCAAGCACGGTGCACTCACAAGCACGATGGTCTTTCTCAACACCCTACAAAGAAAAACATAAATGATCAAAAACTTGCTGAAGGTATGTTGAACTTTTTCTTGGATGCTTTCTGTTATCAATTATTTTCACTCATCTTTTCTTTGATTTCTACTTGTTGGTGTGGTCCCGATGATTTGACAACATCAAGTAAATTGGGTTTCTATGATAAGAGCTTTCACATTAAGATGGAAAATCCCCACATACCTAAACTCTATTTACTTGCATGCCAAGGTGAGGTTAGAACTATCTCCTTGACTGTTATTAATCTGTCTATTTATGCAAGATCGCACTCATGGTTATCTCGGCTTTGTATGCCTCGATACTAGTTTACCCTTGAAACATCAATTGGAAACAATGTTCCGGTCATCTTGTCTTTAATAACTCTATGCTTACATTGGTTTCTCACATTTTATCTGATGAAATTCATACTCATATCCTTATGGTGAAAGTGGCACCAATAAGGGTTGTATCAACTCCATTGTCCCAAACACTCAGTGATGAAAATAACAAACAAAAATCTCATGACTAAGTCCTAGGTTGCATTCATGTTAGCTCTTGCATTGCATTATGATAGCATGATAACATTACAATGTTCTCTCTCCAGTGAAATGTAAGGGTTGAATCCATTTTTGGGATTGAAATAGAAATCTGAGATCATTTTATTTGTCAAAATTGCAATTTGACCTTTTTTGTCAAATGCAGTTGATTGCTTATGCAATCAATCTTCTGAATTCCAAACCAATGGGAATTTCTCTTAAAACAATCAATGTGCCAAAATTTGGTCCAACCATGTCAAAATAGTGGTCAAACTTGGTCAAAAGGACCTCAAACAAGTGCAGAATGGGTCCTAAACACTTACAACCTCGTCAAATCACATCAATTTCTTCTTACATCATTTTATCAATCAAATTAATTCTGGTCACTAGGGCACCTAGCCATATTTAGATTTTTCTCTCGAGGGGGCATGATCATGACATCAACAATTCAGCGATCACATCATCAAACATCAAGAAATCTGGGAATCTTTAATCAAGAAATTGAACCATCAAATCCAAACAAGACCCCATCGCTAGGGGCATCTTAGCTTCATCGCATCACATCAATTTGATCTTATCTTCAATCAAAGGAAACCCAATCAATTATCTTATATAGTGATGGATACACTCAAAACAAGACGGATTAGTGTTATACGAGTCATTCATTCTTGAAACTAAACACAATGATCAAATTGGCTTCATCACTTCAAATCAAGTCAATTTTACTAATCGACCTCTTAATGGTAATCTGTTTCATTGCTTCAAATCAAACTGTTTATTCATTCAAGCCAATCCAAAGGTTTAAGAATTTTTTGACTAATGTTCAATTTCATCACTTCAAATCAAATTGATCATTTTTATTCTATATCTTTTGATTGATCTTCGTCTAATCAAGCTCAGATTCAGTTTTCTAGCAAAGAGTAGTTTCATCGCTTCACATCAAACTATTCTTGGTCTCAACGCTAACTGTTCTTTGAATCAATGCGCTGATCACACATCAATTCAAAGATGGGAAAATGTAATGACCTAAAAATGGTCAACTAAACCCTAAGCCCCTAAATCTTGATCTCTCATCAAGAAAACCCTAATCTTGATCACCTTAAGTCCTAACCTAAAGGAAATTCAAACATCTTCAATATGCTCCGACCTAAACTCTAGGTCCTAATCTACCATCGTGCTTGATTTAATTATTTTATTCCTAAATCCTAAAATATTGGCAATTAAACCTTATGTCATTTATTTAATTAATATCCTAGTATGTTGATTAAATAAATAGATACTTATCAATTAAATGTAAAAGATAAAGTAAAATTAATATATTGAGTAAAAAGTGCATTTAAATTATTTAAATATTTAGAAATGCATTTTTGTGTTATCATTTCAGTTGACTGAACTTCAAATTAGAAACAAATCTTTCTTGTTGAGTTAACTAAGTATTTTCTTCTCCTCACAATAGAAACAATCCATTTAACTGAAAAATGTCGCAATTAACTCCTCTTTCAATTTTAGAAGTTTCCCAAATGATTGATCAGTCAGTTCAGTTAACTGACTCTCTCAACCAACGGTCTCCCATGCACATTGATTGTACTTCTTTGAATCAATCTTTTACGTTCTTCAAAGTTCAATCTCATTCATCAATTTGACAGAGATTTTTTTATAAAAGAAAGCTTCATTTTCATCACAGAGGATCCAAGAATTGTTAGTAGAGTTATTATGCTATTTTTTCCTTTTTATCTTTCATTAAGCATTTAGCAATTAGCATATTTTTATGTTTCAAGCACTTCAATTGATAACATAGGAACATCTCATTTGGGTTTTTAAAATAAACTAAGCTAATCATTGGATGAATCTTCTTGTAATTGCATCATATAATAATCATCTTTGCAAATCCTTCATTTAGACAGTGTCAAGTCACTGAGTTTGCAACTCATACTCCTTCCTACTAGAAGGCAATAGGTCAATTTAGATTAATTTATTATTATTTTAGTTCAATTCTTTCTTAGAATTAATTATTCAATGACCTATTGAAGTGTGCATTGATATCTTAGAGGTTCACATTTCACACACACTACCTAGCCTACCATTGGACAAAGTACTTAGGCCAACAAAACTATGGGATCCTCTAAAAGAAAGAATAGATAAATGAATATTCTTATGAAATGGTGAATGGATGTCTTGGGTAGGAAGACTAGTGATGTGGAAATTAGTTAGAGATTCCCTCCCCGTATATCTACTCTCTTGCCTCACACTCTCAAAAGGGATAAATACAAAATTGATACATATGATGAGAAAGTTATACTGGCAAGGACTGGCCAAAAATAAAAAAAAATGGCAATGATCTCGTGAGAAAAGATATGTAGACCCAAAGAAATGGGTGGAGTCAGGCTGAGAAATCAAGTATGGAAGAATCAGGCCTTAGGAGCTAAATTAGTATGGAGGATGTTGAAGGTACCACACTTGAAGTGAGTGATAGTTTTTCAAAGAAATATTTGGAAAAAAATGAGCCTTATGAAATCTTTCAAACTCTAGATCCACCTAAAGGCTCAAGGGTATGGAATTTTCTACTAAGTTGTAGACTAGTGATTAATAAACATCTCTCTTGGGATATACTTGATGGAAGAACTACACTCTTTTAGGAAGACTCTCAAGGAGGCTACTTGGCTATTGATATAATGATGAATTTAGAAAGAATACAATAATAGAGTCAAAGATCTTATGTAACTAAGGTGAGATATTTTGTGGAACTGGATGAAAGTTGTCCATTAATTGGATGGAAGTGGGAAATATGGAGGATATTCCTTTTCCCAAGAGAGATATTGCCAAACTGCATCAGATTCTAAAGGATAGAGTATTAACATTCAAAAAAAGGAAAGACACACTAGTCTAGATAGGATCTAAGTCCAACAATACAACTCTAAAGATGGCTATAATGTTATGATCTAGAAAAAGCAATTTGAAAAAAAAAAAAGAGAGATACCATTGGTATTATATTGGAGTAAACAATGTATTCCTAAAGCAAGAATGATCTCATGGGCTTCTCTCTAAGGGAGATTTCTCATGGTAGAATAATTTATAAATTTGGGCTTTGAAGGCCCTTCAAGATGCACATTGTGTGAAAGTGCAGAATAAAAAGTAGACCACCTTCTATTAGCATGCTCATTCTCAAGTATTTTGGAGATGACTCTATGTCAAGATGGTATTGGTGACTACTCTTCCAAATGACATAATGAGACCATTTAAAATTTGGTTTTGTATGAATAAGACACGTCTATTCAGTAGCCCATAGGTGTGCAATTTGTCAATACTATTGTGGGAATTATGGAATGAGAGGAATCAAAGACTCTTGCAAGACAATAAGTTAGACTATGATGTATTGTTAAACAAAGTTGAATCTTCTATTATATGGGTTTTTAATATTAGAAACATAAATTGTATCCCTAAGGGGACTCAATTCTTATCCTGGGACATACATGTTGGCAAGAGACACTACTCTTTAAAACTTAGATGTTGTCATTGATGTAAACTATATGGATTCCACATGCTAGATAAGATTTTTTTTTATACCAATCGATTGAAGGAAAAATTGGCTAAGTATGGGAGAAATAGAACAATTTATAGTTTTAGGTAAAAGGTCCAGTGTGCACACATAGTTTCATGTTTTGAGGAGAAGAATTAGATGAATCTTAATGGAGGTCCAATATACCTTATTCTAGGTGTTTAATGCTTAATGTTGTGATTGGATAGAGTTATGAGGATTTGAGTATTGGTTTTATGATAAACAGTAGAGAACAGAGACAAAAGTTAGTAAATCGTTATGTGCTCCTATCGATTGATTTTTTGATCAATTTATGAGTTTGAGGTTGATGATCTGACATGGGAGATTGATTATATATGGTTTCTTGAGGTACAAATTATGTTGTACTTATGGATTCATCTGACTGTCTACACATTAAAATATTTTTTTAATATGTTCTTGAGGTTGACCCAATGTTGAATTAACTTTTTTTGTGGACATATAAGATTGAGTTTTTTGGTTGATTTGATTCTAGATGTGAATTATATGTATGCAAAGGGTATGTGATCATAGATTTTATCCATAACATGATGTTTATTGATTCAGTTTATTACATTTAAATGGAACTAATTTGGCATATTCAGATGTTGTGATCCAGTTCATCATTTTGGATTCTTATCCATATATTTTGTAATTTAGTAAGTCTTCACTTTTTATTTGATCAGTGAGCTCTAGGAAGTGTTCTTGAATACATGTGCATTCCTTTTGTAAACCTTTAACAAGGTTAAATATATTTTTGCAAATTATATTTTGGGGGTTCCATCCCCATCGTGGTTTTTCCCCTAACAGGGTTTCCATGATAAAAATTATGGTATTTGTTAGAATAAATGAGAGGGGGGGGGGGGGGGGGAAAANGGTAAATCAGTGGCCTCAAAAATATTCCAATAAATCAACCCAAAAAATTAGTACCACAATATTAAGAATCTAGTTATCTTCAGTCCTACAAGATGAATGTCTTCAAACAATCTTAACAAATAACTACTACTCAGAGTTTACTGTTTAAACCTTATTCATACTGTTTACCGATTAGTAGTATTTCATTTACCAAAAAATAGTAAATTGCTTAGTGTATACCGATCAATCCATATTAGTTATGTGTAATGCAAAACACTAAAGTAATGACTCATAAACACAATGACACATGGATTTTTAATGTGGAAACCATGTTAAGGGAAAAACCACTTGGGACCGGTAACCCAAAATTTTCACTCTTCTGAAGTGAGCTTGGTGAAGAGCCAACCCTGTTAAAGGTTACAAAAACACTCTTAGGTGTGACCTTGTTAGATGATTTAAATAGAATAGTTTGTCACTTGATATCTGGCATCTCTATGCTACCTTCTATGACCAAACCCTAGTTTGTCAAATAGTATTTGGCATCTCATGCTATCTTCATGATCAAAATTTTTGATACTCCTTGGAATGTATCTCAATATAGAAAGGATTGTTAAGTCCTACTCGGTTAAGAGACTTTATGAATCAATGGTTAAACTAAAACAGTAAATGATCTGTTCACATATACAACTATACTTTGTAGATTTTTAGATCTATTGTAAACTCATTATAACTTTATGATCAATGTATCTTTTCAATACCTTTTCTCCACTTCTTTTTGCTCAGTGATGTTGTGCTTCTTTGTTGCTCAGTGTTTGCAGAAATATTTATCTCTTTCCTCAGCTTGATTGATCAGGACTGTATGAAGTTGTTCTTTATCAATTTCTCTCCAGCATCTTCTTTCTCTATTCACTCCCCTAATTCATCATGAATTTAACTATCTCTTTAAAGACATGATATCATTGTTTCTAAGTCTTTGAATTTATTGTTCTTGGTGTGATAGACAATTCTAGCCAATCTTGATTTAAAGCATTTACTCATGTTTTATCTCGTATATATCTTCTTGCCAACTATAATAAAACATCTTTAAATATTTTACTTATCTTTGGCTTTAACTTGTCAATGAAAACAATGTTAACAACCAGTTAACTCATCTTTAGCTCTTTCCAGCTAAGTATTTTGTCATTTCTGAACTTCAGTTATTTTTGGTGTTTAACTTTTTGATAGCTTCGGTCAACGCTTCAGTTCTCCTCAGGCATCTTTGTCGGGGTTGTCTATTAATCGGGCATCACTGTTAAGTTCAGCTCGTTGGTAGTTCTTGTGATTCTGCTCATCGGTAATGCTTGTTGGGTTTCTTTCTCGAGCAACAATGTAACTTTCCTTTTAGGTTTCTCTATCCGTTAGGGTGCACTACCCGTTGGTGTTTGTTGTCACTTAGTGAATGCTGATTTGTTATGCATTAGTGAAAGCATAATATTTATCTTTCTGATTCTCTAAAGTCTTTGACACTTTGTATATAACCAATCAGATTATATCAAGTTGACATTAATGAAGATACAATCCATTAACTGATTTAATGTCTTGTATTATCTTTCTGCATTTCAGTGATCAACTCAACATCTTCAAACATTCAATCAATTATGGTTCATCAATCTCTCCCTTTGGCATTAATGACAACATACTACATTATCACACTATATTATTTCTAATACAATATGAAATATATCAAGTTTTTATTTCATCAATCTCTCTCATATCTTTTTTTCTATAACCAATACAAATGTATGGCTCTTGGTAAGCTCATATAGCTTAGATTTGTTTCTTGCAGAGTGCCTTCTTCATTATTTAATCCCTTTACTAGATAGATGTATCAACTTGTAATTCTCTTTATGTGCTTTGCCTTGACTGAGAGGTGGGGTGGGGGGGGGGGGGGGGGGGGGGNGGGTTGAGTCAGTGGCCTCAAAAATATTCCAATAAATCAACCCAAAAAATTAGTACCACAATATTATGCCTCTAGTTATCTTCAATCCTACAAGATGAGTGCCTTCAAACAATATTAACAAATAACTACTACTCGAAGTTTACTATTAAACCTTATTCATACTGTTTACCAATTAGCAGTCTTTCATTTACTGAAAAACAGTAAATTGCTTAGTGTATATTGATCAATCCAGATTAGTTATGTGTAATGCAAAACACTAAAGTAATGAATCATAAACACAATGACACATGGATTTTTAACATGGAAACCCTATTAAGGGAAAAACCACTTGGGACCGGTAACCCAAAATTTTCACTCTTCTGAAGTGAGCTCAGTGAAGAGCTTACCCTGTTAAAGGTTACAAACACACTATTAGGTGTGACCTTGTTAGAGGATTTAAATAGAATAGTTTGTCACTTGATATCTAGCATCTCTATGCTACCTTCTATGACCAAAACCTAGTTTGTCAAATGGTATCTGGCATCTGATGCTATCTTCATGATCAAATTTTTTGATACTCCTTGGGATGTATCTCAATATAGAAAGGATTGCTAAGTCTTGCTCGATTAAGAGACTTTCTGAGTCAATGGTTAAACTGAAACAATAAATGATATGTTCACATATACAACTATACTTTGTAGATTTTAAGATCTATTGTAAACTCATTATACCTTTCTGATCAATGTATGTTTTCAATACCTTTGCTCCACTTCTTTCTTCTCGGTGATGTTGTGCTTCTCTATTGCTTGGTGTTTGCAGAAATCTTTATCTCTTTCCTCAACTTGATTGATCAGGACTGTATGAATTTGTTCTTCATCAATTTCTCTCCAGCATCTTCTTTCTCTATTCACTCCCCTAATTCATAATGAATTAGATTGTCTCTTTATAGACATGATATCACCATTTCTAAGTCTTTGAATTTCTTGTTCTTGGCGTGATCCGCAATTCTAGCCAATCTTGATTTAAAGCATTTGCTCTTGTTTTATCTCATAGATATCTTCTTGCCAACTGTAATAAAACAACTTTAAATCTTTTACTTATCTCTGGCTTTAACTTGTCAATGAAAACAATGTTAACAACCAATTAACTCTATCTTTAGCTCTTTCCAACTAAGTATTTTGTCATTTCTGAACTCCAATTCTTTTTAGTGTTTAACTCTTTGATAACTTTGGTCAACACTTCAGTTCTCCTTGGGTATCTTCATTAAGGTTGTTTATCCATTGGGGTTGTCTATCCTTCAGGAATCAATGTGAATTTCTTCTCATCGGTAATGCTTGTGATTTTTCTCATCGGTAATGCTTGTCGGGTTTCTTTCTCGAGCAACACTGTAACTTTCCTTTCGGGTTTCTCTGTCTGTTGGGGTGCACTACCCATCGGTGTTTGTTGTCACTTAGTGAATGCTGATATTTTATGCATTATTGAAAGCATAATATTTATCTTTCTGATTCTCTGAAGTCTTTGACACTTTGTATATAACCAATAAGATTATATCAAGTTGACATCAATGAAAATACAATCTATTAACTGATTTAATGTCTTGCATTATCTTTCTACATTTTGGTGATCAACTTAACATCTTCAAACATTCAATCAGTTATGGTTCATCAGGTGTTATGATTTTCTGGATGTTTTCTTTATTTTTGAGTTCTTTTTTTATCATTGAATTTGGTTTATGGTTGAAGAATCACCTAAGTAAAGTTATAAATTGTAGAACATTGATTCACCCCCTCTTAGTGTTCCTTAATACGAATAATTGGTATTAAAGCTTTGTTCCTTGGAGGAAGTATATTAGCTTGAGGAAGATCCTAATAGGTGGTTCAATGGATTCAGACGGTATTTAACAAAAAATCCTTATTTCTCTTGATGATCTTGATGTGTCCAAAGCTAAAAACCTGAATTTGAAGAAGATTCTTAAGCAATTTGAAAATTTCATTGGGAAATTGAAAGGAACATTGAAAAAATACATGGAAAAGAGGAAGGAACTTGTTGAGAAGCTAAAACATAAAGGTAGCAATGATGATTCTCAAATATTGAAGAGGAAGAAGACACATGAATGTGAGTATCTTGCAAAAGACAGAGAAGTCCTAAAGTATGAAATGAAATCTATGGTGATGAAGATAACCAAGGAGATTGAAGAAAGAAAGAATTATGAGGAGAACCTTGATAAGTACTTAAAGGAGAAGACAAAAGAATGTAAAAAGACAAAAAATGAGGTGGAGACTAGGGTAAGCATACTGAAAGAGAAAATTGAAGGAATAACGCAGAATCAAGACTATCTTATTCATAAACTCAAACACAATGATGATGAACATAGTAAAATGATTGACGATCTTGAGAATGAACTTAATATTGCAAATGAATTCAAGGAGAAATTCAAGACCATCTTAGGGAAGCTTGATTCACAACTTGAAAGATAGAAAATGAAAGTTGATACATATGGTATTGGCTTTGTGAAAGGATAAAGTTTCAGACCTGGTCAAAGAAATCCCTCATCAAACAATTGAAATGTCAATCCTAAGAAATATTGGATAGGGGAACCTAATGCTTAAAATTGCAATGGTAGATGCTTTTTTTGCAATTAATTTGGTCAAAAGGCTGCACAATGTAGAAATAGACTGAATACTATATCTTTTTATGGTCAATACTTCAAATGCATTAACTATGGGCATAAATCAAGTGAATGCAAGATGAACAATAATCCTACCAAAGGAAATGTTAGAGGTTATACATGCAAATATTTTTGACATATTTATAAGAATTAAAAATCTAGAGGAAATCAGATAAACTACATATATGGACAATCCAATGTGACATGATACAAATGCAACAATCCTGGTCATATTGCAAAATTTTGTAGGCTTAGACATGTGAGCATGAATAGAAGAGATTCAGTGAAGAATAATAATATGCAGAACAATGATAATGGAAAATAGAAAGTTGATGTGGAAGAGGTTAGGAAGGAGATGAGAAATGCATGGGTAAGGAAAAGTGATAACAATGCAACACTTGAGTCCGCACTTGAATCTGGTGTGGAGAATCCTTCATAGGATTAAATTTAGGCCTCTAGCATAGGGGAAGTTTCTCATGAAAAATCCTTACAATCCCCTGATTCAAGTTGATACATGGATGTGAACAGTATATTCTAATTTTTTAAGGTGTTTAGAATATGTTTGAATCATCTTTGAAGGAATCTAAGTAGATTTCGATGGTTTGCAGAAGAATTTTTGTATTACAGTTTGAAAACTGGATGATAGCTAGGATACATAGCATTAATTATGACAAAAAGTTAGATGTGTGAAGGTTCTAAAAAGAATTTCTATACTTCATTATTCACATTGTGACTCAGAAGAAGTGTTTACAGAGTGTTTGAAGGATATTTGAGTGAGATCTAAGGCAATTTGCAGAGATTACATGTTCAAACCCTTGATTTGACAGAAAAAGGTATTTTTCATTGCACAGTTTGTTATTTTGCACTTGGAATCATGGATAAGACTTTGATTATAGACATTACCAATAATACTAGTCCAAAATTCAAGAAAAATCCATATAAATCATTAGAGGATGATCTCCAAGGTTCTTTTTCTTCAATTCCTTATGGCGTTCTTCTCGTAGAGGATATTAGGTCGTACATTCGATGCAATTTGGAAGAGTTAGGAAACCATCAGATTCATCGGCTATACAAATAATTGTCTGTAAATTCTCATTTGAAAGATGAGTATGAGGTCTTGGAAGAAAATAAGTTAACTCAGGTCATGAAATTCCCCATATTTGATGAGCTTGGATGTATAAGGTATGTTCATATGGTTAGACAGACCCTACAAGATTACTAAGGAGATTCTTGCGAGAATTACTAGTTTCAATGCATCTAGTGAAGTGCCTATTCTCAAGTCCATCAAGAATAATTTGTTCATTGATCTTACTAGATCACAGTGTGACAAGAGATCTATGGTAGTAAATGATATAATTCAACCTGATGTAAGGTCTACTACTATGGTATTGGGTTACAAGGTTTAACATTCAAGTAGAGATAACTCAGTTTCTAGCACAATCATTCATACAACTTATAGAATGGTTAAGAATAATGGTGACTATGATATCTATGAAGCCTTGAGAGTTCAGCTACTAGAGAACCCTATGAAGATAAAGAAGGATAAGAAGAAAATCTTCAAATATGGTTCTTTGTTTCTATATATTTTCTTCTACTTCATGAATCATTTCCCTGGTGTTGGTGATATTCAATTTAACACAAACAAACTAGTGGGAGTTCAAATCAGAGACTTTTACTAAATGCTTGACAGAAAGACTAGGAGAAGTACATTTAGGGTTTTTTCAAAATTTTCTAAGAGAAGATGCACTTAAGGTACATGATTCTTAAAAACATTTTTGATAAATATGAGGATTCTATATGTTTCATGATTGAGACAAATGATTTATTGATGGAGGAAGTTCAACCTAGAACTTCTTGGGTTATGTTTGTCGGTTATGAAGTAGATGTTACTCTTCTTGATGTCTATGCACAATATTTACTGAAAAGAGTCATAGATCCAAATGAAGAGAGGTTCGATACATACAAGGAGAAAAGACAAAAAGTACATTTAGAGCTAAATAGTCCAAGCAGAGAGAGGAAAGTAAGAAAATAATTCGAACGTATTGCAGAGAGCATGGGTATACCATTTTAGAAGTTGAGAGAAGTAAGGAAGAAATGGTTGGAAGAAGAAGAGGAAAAGAAGTTAGTAGAGGATGCAATTGATGTTGATGCAGCTACACCAATCACTATGCTTATTGATTCCTCATCTAAGACAAGACAAACAAGAAGTTATGCTCCATCTTCAGCTAGTTCAGCTACAAATCCTACTACTACACCAAAGACAACTACTCCAAAGGAAGCTTTTGCATCTAATACGGTCAATCCTCAACAACAAGCACAACCTAAATTGTTTGGTAAGAGGAAAGTCACTAGAAAATATTAGAAGGGGAAAAATTAGCTAAAGTCACAAAGGCAAAACCATTTGATGAAGAGCCAACAAGCAAGAAGATGAAACCTAATACTGGTAAGCCCCCAATGTCAGTTAACAATGTTGCTAAAAAATTGACAGTTTATGATAATTTAGGACCACTTAGGAAGTATTTTGATATGTTTGATAATAATGGAAAGAGAGTTCTTGAGGAAGAAATAATTCAATATCTAAACAAGTACAATAGGGCACTTCTTGAGATAATGGGTGATAGTCCTAAGGAATTGTATGATATCTTGGAAATGTGGAGACTTAGTGCACAATATAAAGGTAAGAGAATAAGAAAACAAGTTATGTTTAGTCTTTGTCTAGTCATAGTTGTGGAAGAGATGAAAAAAAAACTTGAGGAAGCAAAGAAAGTATTTAGAAGCAAAACAAAGACAAACAAGTTGATGATTGGAAAGATACACGAGGTCATGCAAGAAATAGAGAAGATCTTGAATAAGATCTTGTTGGAAAATAAGTATGAAGTTGAGAAGAGAAATGATGTACCTAATAATGAACCTATGGATAGCACCATTCATGTTGTAGACAGTAAGCCTAATTTTTACATCTCTGGTATTTCAGTTAGTCTATCTGTTGGTGACGTTCAAGAAAAGAAGGATGATACTAAGGGAGAGAAGAGAGATGGTGAGGAAGAAAATAAAAATATGAGTGAGAAGATTATAGTTGAGGATCATTCAATTCAAATGGAGGTAGAGGTAGAGAAAATAATAGAGGAAAAGAAGTCTGAAGTAAAAGTTGAGGCAAGAGATAGTGTTGAGGCAATGAAGGAGTTTTTAGAAGAGGACAACAGATATGGATGACATGGAGATCATACAAGGTATGATCTATCTTAATGCTCTTAGGCATATTCAAATGATGAGACTTACATAGATGGTACAAGCTAAGGCAAGGAAGGAAATATTGAAGACACATCAAGGACAATGAACTTTTAACTTGTGCATCTGATGTATTAGGTAATATCATGCCCACCTATGTGAAGTATCAGAATGACACTCCATCTTGCCAACTAAAGCGCTTAATTAATGTAGCAAGTACACATTTTTATTCATTAGAAAAATTATCTATGATCAAATAGAAGGATGATTTTGATGAGAAGAGGTATCATCAATTATGTACTTTGAATGATAAGGACAAAGCATCTTTAGGAGTTGTTATATAAAGGATAAAATATTCTTTAACTGAAGGAGGAAAGATTTACCAAGCATGTGTTTCCTATCCTAGATGTGTTGATGACTTGGAGAAGTTCATTAAGGAAAGTGAAAATAAGTTGTTTGAATTGTCTAAATATTATGATCCCTTGAAAATTTCAGTTTCAAGTCATGAAGGACATGTCATTTCTCTGATGGGTAAAATGAATACCTTGATCACAGAGAAGGAAAGGGTGATTGGGAGAATTGGTGAGATTAGAAGCTTGTTAGCTCCTAAGATGGACATTTTGTTCAATCAATTGAGAGAAGCAAAGGCAACATATAGTTCACCGGATGCACTTGACCTACAATCAATAAAGAATATTGCATATGCCATATGTGGTCAAATACAGATCATTGATAGCTTGAAGAAGAGATGGGATATATATTTTGGTACTGTAAGGAGCATATTTTGTGATGTTATTAAACTACTTCAAGTATAATCAGTATACTTGTATATAGGCAACGTATATAGGAATTTTGGTAGAAGTTTTTTGGTTGTGGACCCTGCATTTTCTATTGATGTCAAAGGGAGAGAGATATGTAGTGAAAAATGTTTATTTAGGTCACGGGGGTCTATTGGGAGAGCATGTGTGATTATGATTTTACAACAGCCAGTACTTGGCATTTTTTATAGTCATTTTTTACTAAGTGTTTCCATCAATGCCAAAGGAGGATATTATTGGAAAAAGTCCTTGCTCTTGAAGAATTATATTTTATCATTGATGGAGACTATATAGATTCCACATATTACATACACTTAATATTTTTTATACCGATCGAATGAAGGAAAATTTAGCTAAGTATGGAAGAAACATAGTAGTTAATAGTTTCAGTAAAAGGTGTGGTGTGCACACACAATTTCATATTTTGAGGAGAGGACTTAGGTGAAGTTTAATAGAGGTCTAATATACCTTATTCTAGTTGAAAAATTCTTAATGTTGTGATTGAATAGAGTTATGAGGATCAGAGTATCAATTTTCTGATAAACAGTGAAGAACGAAGACAGAATTCAACAAATTGTTATGTGCTCCTATCATATTGATTTTTTAATCAGTTTATGAATTCGAGGTTGATGATCTGCCATGGGAGATTGATTATATGTGGTTGTTTAAGGTCTACATTATGTTTTACTTATGGATTCAATCGACTATCTACACATTACAATATTTTTGTAATATTTCTTGAGGTCAACCCGGTGTTGAATTAATGTTGTTTGTGGACATATAAGATTGAGTTATTTGGTTTATTTCATTATAGATGTGAATTCTATGTATGTTAGGGGTATGTGATCAAAGATTCAATTAAGAAGATGAAGTGTATTAATTCAATTTATTGCACTTAAATGGAACCGCTTTGGAATATTCAGATGTTGTGATCCAATTCATCAATTTGGATTCTTATCCATATATTTTATCAGGCAATAATTCTTCCTTTTTGTATTTGACTAGTGAGCTATAGGGAGTGTGCCTGAATGCATGTACATTCCTTTTATAAACCTTTAAGATGGTTAAATATATTTTTGCAGAGTATATTTTGTGGGTTCCATCCCCACCATGTTTATTCCATAATCGGGTTTCCACGATAAAAATCATGGTGTTATGATGTTGTGTATGTTTTCTTTATGTTTGATTTATTTTCTTATCATTTAATTAGGTTTATGGTTGAAGAATCACCTAAGTAAAGGTATAAATTGTAGAACACTGATTCACCCCCCTCTCTCAATGTTCCTTAATACTAGAAATACAAGCTATTAGAATGTAATTCTCATGGAAACCTCGACAATTTGGCTATTTTTAGTTTTCTTTTGACCACACATCTCAGGTAAATGAGAGGCCTGCAAGAGCTAATTGTGTTTTTCATTTTTTGGGATGAGACAGTGGTAGCCAAGCTAGATGCTTTGTTAGAAGAAGATAACAATAATATTGTAGATTCTAGTGCTCTAAATGAAGGATTGTTAATATGTAAATAATTGGAAATCACAAATCTAGAAATATAGGGAGATTCTACAATAGTGACTAATCCAATGAGATCTGGATCAACCTCCAATTTGAAACTTAATGCATTAAATTGGGAGATCCATGGAGCTATTTTACTTCTTTGAAGAAGTCACCATTAATTATGTATACCAAGAAGCCAACAAAGTAGCTGACTGTATGGAAAATGTAGTAGTTGATAGTAATTTTTTTAGAAAAATAGGTCCACAACGATATAAATTATAGTATAAAGAAGGAAATGATGGCATAATTGGGAGAAGATATTGCATAAAAATGTCATTTTAATCATTAATAAGGAAATATCATATAAATAGATCCTTAACCTGATATTGGAAGTAGATCAGTGGAAGTGATAATGATATCATTTCCCATGATGGGAGAAAGACCCTATAGAATAATCATGTGAATTCCCCATCACAACTTAAGGGAAACAACCTAGAGAGAGAATACCCAATTTTTTTTTAAGGACAAGATGACATCATGTATGTTAGAACAATGATGACATTGCTAACATATGTCATCAATCCTCCCATACATATAATGGATGGAGGATTTTTAAGGTATTACATGTAATGAAAATATAGGGTGAATCGTATTAACATAGCTCCATAAAATGGAATGATGGCATAGTAAATGATAAAATAAATAAAAATTATTGTAAGCCAACCCAAGTTATGGATGGATAGGATATAAATAGAAGTTGAAAGGGGTGAATAATCATTCCATTGCAAACATGGATAGCCCTATTAGAATCATGAGAATAGATAGCTAGATGTCCTTCTAAGGATCTATCTCAAATCATATGCTTCATGCAATCTGTGATTTGCCAACCATCTAGATGATGGAAGTAATCAAGATGGTCTTAGGAAAACACTTCCTGACCTAGGATAACCATTACCAGTTGAGCACCAACATCTCTTCCTAATTTTTAGCCTCGTTACTTGACATTTTAAAAGACAAGTTGCAGGCTCCCTAACTACTCCAATTGATCTTCAAAGAAAAGGTGCTTGTAGATGACATAGACTTGGTGGTTTTTTCTTAGCCAAAAGGATTCTCATGGCTAAATGACATTTCCAAAATATTTGAGATGAACACATAAGTTGATCATCAACTATTCATCCTCAGGCTAAATGAAGAAGGATTGGAGTGTCATTGGAGATGGGTTCAGGTTGGCAAAGATTTCTTGTGTAGAGTAATGTGTATCGAGAAAGACAAGACTTAGTGGTTGAATACTTTCGCCTCTAGGGTGGATAGTGTTTTGGTGGATGGTTTGTGTCATGCCCTATTTTTTTTATTAGGGTTGATTAGTCAATGGGTCTATTTTATATAATGTAGTGTTTGTGAAGAATGAGCTACAAAATATGAAGGCAGAATATGTAAGTAGCTACAATATATACATATGATGTATATAGAACATGATTTTTTAGGTGTATTCTATCACTCTCCTCTTTTCTCCTCTAATTTATTTAGGATGGTCATCTTGGGCCTTTGATGTAGTTGGGGGGGGGGGGTGTGAAATATTTTAGCTATCATATGACTGGGATCTTGGAGAATTGCTCAGATCGTCTATAAAAACTTATGTATACATATTTTTTAATATAAGTATATGTACTTCCATATCTCTACTATGCATTATTGATAAATGAAAAACACTAAACTTTAATTGTTTATAAAATGCTGAAATTTAGAGCCTACACATTCAGTAGAGTTGGTTTGGACCGTGGGTTTACCCCCCATTGGTCTTAGGCTCAATTCTAAGGGATAAATTTACTTGGTGTATGTTGTTTTTGGGTGATGATGTACACCCCTAGGGGATTAATCTTGTACTAGCTCACCCTCCCCTTCACCCAACTTGGAAATAAGTAAGACCCAAGTTAAGTTGGTTGAGGACTGTTGGGCTAGGTTGCAGGGATGCCTTTGAGTTATTAAAGAAAGGCCAAATTTTAGGTTACATGGAGCATCACTCTTTATATAGTAAATTTTATCATTTTTAATAAAGTTTTGTGTGTATTTATAACTTGAAACTTTAGTGCATGAATATCTATTTTTCCACCATTCTTACAAATATTTATATTTTACAAAAACTTGAAAACTTGTGTGTGCCAAAATATAACTCTTTCCTTTTGGTGTCACATTTTATCTATATTATTCAGCAAAAATAAAAAAATAATTAGATCATATTGTCATAGATTATTTTCTCTAATGTATCATATTTTTAAAAAAAAATTCAAATAAATTTTAGTATTTTTCCTTAACAACATAATCAACCCTATATTTTAGTGTTGATGACCTACTTTGAACAAAAATGAAATATAAAATATAAAAATTAATCAAAATGTAAAAAGATGAAAAAATCGTCTACAAAAGGGCATTTTTAATAATTTTTTAAAAACATTATTTATAAAAGTAGAAGTTGTTTAAACGTCGAGTTTTTCATATAGTTTTACTTTTTTTTGTAATTGGATTCAAAGTGGTATACATTATGTATTTAGTAGACACTTCTAATTGGAAAAAAATGTGACCCATATCTAACCTAGCTAAAATAAATTTAGCTAGACCATATGGTTGACCAAAATTATTATTTTTTAATTTAAAAATACTTAAATTCACTTGTGCTGATAAATTGGCCTAAAGTATGATACGACTTTGCATTTTTACCTAGAAGTGGATTGACTATGGAGAGGTTTTAGGTTCCTTGGTACTCCCCTTACCTTGGGCTTCTCCAACTACTATATACAAGGATGATACCAATCATGTTACAAATGCATTGACCGAATATATCACTAAGCCATTATCTCTTGCAGGTAAAAAGTTCTAGGTTTTCTCTAAATTTTAATTGGCTACCCAAGTACCTTCTTAAGCCTCCTACCAAAAGTTAAGAAACTCCTTTGAGAATTCCTATAGGCTTCATCTAACCTGATGATCATATTTTTCCATTAGTATACAAAGGAAACAGTTTTTCAACCATTGGTAACATGATCACTGACAAACAAGTTACAATGTAAACCGACAACACAACCTACAGAGTAACCCAACAGAGCAGCTAACAGTGTAAACTGATAGGAAAGTTCACAAAGGAACCTGACAGACAAGTTCATAGTGAACACCGACAAGTCAGCCTACATAGCAAATCGAGAAGCAAAATTTCTACAGAGACATCACCAAGGAAAGACTACAGAGCAACTTGAGCACCAATCTACTGAGAGACAACTTTAATTCTGAGAATGTGGATCTGAGTTACATGTCAGTTAAAACACTTAAGTTTTATATTTAGCTTTAAATCTTATCTTTAAATCCATTACTTGAGGGACAAGTAAAGCAAATGTAATTGTTTTAATCAGTCTAACTGATTGAAAACATGCAAACTAGGAGATCAAGGTCAAGTTGTAAACCTTTGATCATAGAGTTTTCATAGTTATGCGTGAAACCTATTTAGGTCAATTCATTGTATAAATAGATGTGTAATCAATCAGAACAAGATGATGTGATGATGATTGTAGCCGAAGAGCACATCTATGGATCAGATACAAAGTTTTATGTAGAAGGACAACAAAAGATGAAATCAGTTATAAAGAACAAGATCCAAGGCTACCAGGCAAAACAGAGGTATTAATCAATCACTATAGGTGATACATCATATTGTGAACTTAAAGGATCTATACTTAGCAATTTAGGATTGCATTTTATCAGGTCAATAAGTTTTTTTGACTACATTATAACAAGTGTAGAAAATAGAAGAAATCCTTTAAGAAAGTGGATTTAAAAAATCCTTTTGTAAATCTCTTAACTGAGTGCACACTAAACAGTGTTGCTAAATCTCTTAACATAGTAGACCTTAACCAGTCTAAACATGTTACACCTAACAGGGTAAGATCATCAGAAGTGATCAAACTTGTAAGCCTTAATCGACACCTTCCATTCTGCACATAGTGAAGCTTTGTGGGTTTCATCCCCACCACAATTTTTACCTTCTAACAGGGGTTTTATGCATTACCAATTCTTGTGTCATGTGTCATTACATTTTATGAATGTTTAAATGCAATTAAGTTTATGATTTGATATTACATGCATAAAGATAGAATATCATATATGGTCGGTAATACACGGAATTGATTACTAAAGGATTAAGGTTAAGTGATAAAAATTTTAAGGGTATTGATTCACTCCTCCCCTCTCAGTATACACCATTCCATTATTCCAACAATTGGTATCAGAGCTAGATCCCTTATTCAGAAAAGTTTAAATCACTTGAGAGAAAATATCATACAATGAAAAGGTATAAGCTAGGCAAGAATATTGAGAATAAGAAGTTGCAGATACAAATCTTCTATGAGAAATACCAAGAAGCTAGAATCAAGGTGAGATATACAAGATGAAAGAAAAGTTATGGCATCTCACTGTAATGAAACAAACTATCATGAAGAAGAGATATCTGACTTGTTTGATTCAACAAGATCTACATCTAGCAATACACCAGACACATCTGAAGGAAGCATTACAAATCTGAATGAAATCAATCAACATCTATTTGGACAAGTAAAATCACTGCAAATTGGTCAAGATACACAAATGGTAAGGATGGTTGAGGTTATGAATAATGCTAGAAAGATGAGAAAGAAATAACACTATATATTGATGATAGGAGGAAGATCACTGAAAAGCTACAAGAGAGAGAATCAGGAATACAAAGACTTGCTGAACATCATCATGAGATCACCAATCAAATTGTTCTTATGAGTCAGGAGGAAAACTGAGTGAACATAGAACTCAATGGAAAATTGGAAGCTATTGGTGAGCTAAGAGAAGAAAATGAAAGAATGAAGCACAAAGTAAGAATTCAGCAACAACACAATGATATGATTAAGAAAGTTGAAGAAAGTACAAAAAGAATGGATTATTTTAAGGATGGACAAAGAAGAGTAAAAAACAATACTGGTCTAGGGTATACCAAGCATGGAAATCATCATACCAAGATGATAAAAATTAAGTCTACACAAATCCAAGGCCAAGGAAGCAGTCATGCAATCACTGTGAAAAACCAGGCCACACATCAAATATTTGCAAGAACAAAGCATATGAATGCAGATCTAAGGTGAAACAACCAAAGAAGGAAACCTACATGCAAAAATATTGTCCTACTTGAAACATGCGTGGGCACACATCTCTTGAGTGCAGGAAGAAGAAAAAGAAAGCATGAAAGCCAAAAGAACAAGAAAATTCTTATCAACTGAAAAGAGTCGGTAACTCATATATTTGGGATTACAACACATGGACAAATTTCACAACATGTGGTAGATATGGACACATAGCTGCAAACTACATGAGAAAATGGATGAGAAGGTCTAGAAGCTAGACTAACCTAGAATGGCATGCTTACACTGTCATTGGGTCAGTCATCTAAGAAAGGACTACAAAGACTAAGTGATAGAGACAGACACTTTTTCCAATGGCAATACCATTAAAGCTATCAGAAGAATGGGAAACAAAATGTTGAGGAAAGCTAAAAACACTGATGATGTTGGACCAAGAAATACAATTGGTGACACCTTATCCAATGGATATGGTGATATCACCACCCCCACCTAAGCAGAACAAGTAAGTATGGAACTACACTATACCAAGTTATATTTTACATAAGTTCCAATTATACATTGATAAAATGCCAAACTAGCATGAATAAAGAGCAATATTGTATTACTTGTGAATTTGTGAATCCAATCTCATTGGTCAATACATACTGAGAATCATTGGTATACATATAAAAGATACTTTTTAAATATAAATCGAGCATCGTCAATAATCATGTAAAAGACAATTAGTCTTCACTACATATCGAGCTCTGTCAGTAAACATGTGAAAGGTCAATTGAGTTGACACTTACCCCGAGCATCACATTCTCACCATGAATGAAGTTAGTATGTTCCCCGAGTGACTCCATCTTCAAACACCAAGACGTGGGTAAAGCATTAAGCACCACTTAGGGCATCATCTATAAAAGGGTGGCAGAGAGCTCATTCATTCACAAAGCGATTAACAGCTAAGAGAAGAGCACAAAGATAAGAACATCAAATAGATTGCAAAAGTGTTTAACAAGAAAATTCATGGTATTCAGACAGATTCACAGAAGAAACAAGTAAATTGAGTAACTAAAGACTCACCGACCTCACAGTTTATTTATGGGAAAAGCCCTAATTTCTAGAAACAATGGAAAAGATAAAAAGGTCAACCTAATCAAGAACACTACATGTGAAGAGCCTAAATACAAATTTTTTCCAGAGGTTGCTTCACAATCTGACGATGCTAGAGTATTCTCAAGCATACCGCCTAGGGTTTTGCTAATCAAGGATGTCTGAGCATATATCTACTGCAAAGTTGCAAAAATCAGAGATCTGGAAGTTGAGGAAGCTTACAAGAAGCTTTACACATACAGAAACATCAAATATGAACATAAGCACATAGAGGTGAAATGGATGACAAATGCCCTAATGTTCCTGAAGGAGTTCAAGACCGAGTGGATCTGGATAGTTCTTAGTCAGTACATGATTGAAAGAAGTGGATGGATGAGCCAAAATAGATCACTAAGAATGTTATACACGCAGTGACCGGTTATCCAGTAACTGACAAGGCCAAGGCACTCAAACATCCTCCTCGCCCTGACATAGAAAATATAACAAATGCAGTATGGGAAGGAAGAGGTTTAAAGGTAAAATCAATCACTGATCCAGAACTAAAATTTGGTGGATGTGTCCTGGGACACAAGGTATTCCAAGCCATCAGACTGAACATCATTACATACGGAGCAGTTGACACTGCCCATAAGATTTTCAAGAAGGGTCTACAACTGGATCTATCCGAGATTCTACTAAAGCAATTAGAGGAGAACATGAGGACCATTAGATTAGAAAAATCTAATTTATGTAAGTTTGGTTCACTCCTCATGTGTATATTCTTCTACTTTCAATATTTCTTCTCATCTGTCGGTAATGTCAATTGGGACACTACTCGACTAGTGAAAATACAAATTAGTGAATTCATTAAGTCAGCAGGGGACAACTTTACATCAGTCATGGATGAATATTTCACTGGATTCAAGGAAAGAATGCAGAAAAGGATGAGGATACCAGAACAACTAGTAGAATAATATAAAAATGATAGTTGTTTCATGGTGGACACCGATACAACTTTGATCAAACTAGCTGTACCAAGGGCACCACTTGATTATGAGATAAACATAGATTAGGCCACAAATGCTATTGAAGCATTATTGAATGAACCATTGGAAAAATCATTACCGATATTTGGAACCTATGAAGAAGCTAAGGGAAGAATCAAAACAATCCTAGTAGTAAAGAAGATTGACAGAAAGAAGACCAAAATGGTAAAGACACTTGAGAAGAAGCTGTCAGTTAATGAAGAAGAAACAAAACAATAAGAAGACATCGAGGGACAGTCACCCCTCGGTGAAGGTGAACAAGTGAGTGATTTTGAATCAACATATTCTGATGCACCACCTCCAAAGAAACCAAGGAAAACTGCTACATCAAGAACAAGGAGTGAAACTACAAAAGAAGACTCACCACTGGTTAAGAAAGGACAAGTGAGGATTTATAAAAGAAAGCCACAAACCTAGAAAACATTAGAACCAAAGAGGAGAAGGAGATTAATCCAAAGAAAGGAAGATAAGGAAGACACTAAACAAGATGAACAACCTGAAAAGAAAAAACTTCCTACCACAATTGATGAGATTATCGCATCAATCATCAATTCAGGTAGAATATCTTATCCTAAGATTAGACAATGGCTAACTCTGAATCCCAAGGATTAGAATAAGATAGAAGAAGTCATCATCAAGACAATGTGTGGATTCAAATATATACCTATACAGTTTGATAAGATGATGCCACAAGAACTTCTAGATAGGTTATCAGCAAGGTGGACATTTGCATTGAATTCTGAAAGACAAATAAGGGAAATATCCCTAGTGTCAATTATGCCACCCGAGTCAAAGATGGAAGAAATTGATGAAATGATGAAGATGCATTCAAAGAAGTTCTCAGAAAAATTGAGAGCCTAAAAACTACTACAGGGAAGATTAATAGAGCTTGACAAGGAAAGTGATGATGCTAGGAGAAAAATACTCAATGTACCTAAGGAGGATACAAGCCCTGAGAGAGTATTAGCTCTCACCGAGAAGCCTCACAATGAAGAAAATTGGGCTACACTGAACCCAGAGCACATTATTATAAATGATACCAAGGACGTCACTTCAGTTGAATTAAACATATAAGTAAGTAAAGAAATGGATGACATACCTCAGATTTTGGAGTCATAAGGAGACACAACAGATGTCACAATCCAAGATGTGACAATAGTGGATATCACTGGGGGTGATCCTACCAATGAAGTAAAGGAAGATGAAGATGTCACTATTGCCACCAAAAAAACTAATGAACATGACACAACAATGGCTATTGCACATGTTAATATACCAAGACAAATGTCATTATTGATACAGGCTATCAATATCATCTCACAGAAGGAGAAGTCACCGACCCTGATGTAAGCATAACCGAGGATAAAGGTGAAGAGGAGCAGAAAAGTACCACTGATGAACAAAAAGCAACAGATGGAGAGAAGAAAGATGCAAGTGAACAAAAAGGTGATGCCACACCAAAGGATACCGAAGGAGAATCTATAAATAAAGATAAGTTTGATATGGAGATGTCCACTACCAACCAAAAGGTAAATACAAAGTAGTAGGTAAAAGGCACAACACCCCCAAAGCCTTCACCAAGTACATTAGAGCAAGCAAAGGATCTTGCTATGGTACTACATACAACTGCCTCCACCACAATATCAAATAAAAATAAGAAGAATAAAAATCCAGTCACCTTGGATGAGATCGTTGAAATACTAGACTGTGATCCTAGGACATTGGATCTAGAGTCACTTATAAATTATGCAAAACTTTGTAAAATGAAACCTATCCAAGATAAACTCAAAAAGGAGACCAAGGACACACAAGTACTAGAAACTAAAAAGGATATCTTATTCATATTGTACCTGATACCGACATTGATCAAAATGCTCCTATTCTTGATCAATTAGCCATTCTTACTAAAGCCATCACATCACAGAATGTGGATGTAGAGAAGGCAATAGAAGAACGTGTTGAGCAGAAGTACCAATACAAGATAATAGAGAAAATCAGCCAAGAAGTGGCAGAGAACAAGGTAAAACTGTCTGAACTGGTCAATACATTGAAACCAATTATTTTAGAAGTTATAACCTTAGTTCAAAATTTATGCACAATAGAGAAATTCACTAATGGGAATAGTGAAAATATTGCAAAGATAGATGCAGATCTTAATGCTAGTGCACACAGTCTTACAACTAGTGACATGCATTCAAGTTGCATTATGAAAAGATTATGGAAAAAAAAGGTTGAGACTTGAGATTCTAGAGGCAAAATCCAAATTCAGAGATGAGGTAACTGAGCTCTAGGTTCTACTACTACCAAATCTCACATTACTGCAATTACATATGACTTCGGCAAGACAATTGATTGCCACCCCAAAAATGTCTATAACAAAAAGAATATATGATATGCATGCAAGAATCACCTTGGATATCACGACCCTTGAGCACCGCAAAGAACAATGGGAAAAGAAAATATAGGACATTCAAAAATCCCATTCTCACTTTTTTGACAAATTGTAAGTATGACACCTTTGTCATTATTATTAAAAATGGGGGAATTGATATGATACAAGGGGAAATGTTAAGGTGAAAGGGAGAAATAATGAAAGGGGAAATATATGTATAAAGGCAAGTGTATATACATGTACATATACTATATCAAGGCATGCATATAGGGGAGTCTTATTGACAAGGTAAACACAGGTTTATATACTAAACATGTTAGTTTTGCACATATAAGTTTTTGATAATAATGTCAAAGGGGGAGATTGATGATCATATTTTTTCATTAGTATACAAAGGAAATAGTTTTTGAACCATTGGTAACATGATCACTGACAGATAGGTTACAATGTAAACCAACAACACAACCTACAAAGCAACCTGACAGAGCAGCTAATAGTGTAAACCAACAGGCAAGTTCACAAAGGAACTCAACAGACAAGTTCACGGTGAACACTGACAAGTCAGTCTACAGAGAAAACTGAGAAGCAAAATGTCTATAGAGACATCATCAAGGAAAGACTACAGAGCAACTCAAGCACCAATCTACCGAGAGGCAACTTTAACTCTGAGAAATGTGGATTTGAGTTACACGTCAAATAAAACACTTAAGTTGTATATTTAGCTTTAAAGCTTATCTTTAAATCCATTTCTTGAGGGACAAGTAAAGCAAATCTAATTGTTTTAATCAGTCCAACTGATTGAAAATATGCAAACTAGGAGATCAAGGTCAAGTTGTAAATCTTTGATCATAGAGTTTTTATAGTTATGCGTGAAACCTATTTAGGTCAACTCATTGTGTAAATAGATGTGTAATCAATCAAAACAAGATGATGTGATGATGATTGTAGCTGAAGAGCGCATCTATGGATCAAATATAGAGTTTCATGCAGAAGGACAACAAAAGATGAAATCAGTTATAAAGAACAAGATCCAAGGCTATCGAGTAGAACAGATGTATTAATCAATCACTATAGGTGATGCATCATATTGTGAACTTAAAGGATCTGTACTCAGCAATTTAGGATTGCATTTTATCAGGTCAATAAGTATTTTTTACTACATTATAACAAGTGTAGAAAATAGAAGAAATCTTTTAACAAGGTGGATTTAACAATCCTTTTATAAATCTCTTAACCGAGTGCACACTAAACAATGTTGCTAAATATCTTAACAAAGTAGACCTTAAACAATGTAGACATGTTACTCCTAACAAGGTAAGATCATCAGAAGTGATCAAACTTGTAAGCCTTAATCGACACCTTCCGTTCTGCAGATAGTGAAGCTTTGTGGGTTTCATCCCCACCGTAGTTTTTAGCTTCTAACAGTGGTTTTCTGCGTTA
>MU225799.1:248151-272268 GCA_018584345.1 Thuja plicata | reverse complement strand
TAATGAAAGATGCTAATTTAAAAATAGATGTGAGCTCAAACTATATTATGCTAACAAGCTTCAAGATACTCTTAAATGGCTAGGATGACTATTTAAATCTGCATTATAAGTTTGCATGTAAAAGTGGGTTGAAAATATGAAGGAAAGGGGTTCCTTATATAGGCAATGTGTAGGAAAACCAAGGGCTCATATGCAAAGTTGACGAGAGGTCCAGATGCCACTAGAAGAGAGTACATGGATTGTGCTTCTTCAAGTGCATCGAATTGTGACACTTGTCACAAGGGGATTGGGTTGAAAGTGGGGAGGAAGGCGACCATTTAGGGAAATGGACCAAGAAGCCTCCAGAAGATAAGGCTCATAAAGAGGGTGTAAGAGGCATTTATGAAGGTGTAAGAGCGTTAAATACATATGGATGAGCTTGGCTTGAGATTGTTGACTTTGGATTTTGAGGGTTGAGTTCCTAATCAAGGATTAGGAATATGACATGGTTAGGGATAGAATTTGGATTAGGATTAGGAGATAAGAAGGGTGATTAGGGGGATAAGGCAGGGTTGGCATGTGTGAATAGGTTGGGACTAGTTTGAACTCAGGGTTAGGTGGTTGGCACTGGTTAGGTTAGCATGTGTGAAAGGGTTGGGTTGAGTTCAGACTCAAGGTTAGGTATTTAGGATAGGTTAGGTTAGGGGTTTGAGGGAATATTAATGATTTGAATTAAATGAATAAATAAATTCATTTAATAAAAGAGGAATAGGGATTTAATCAAATATCAAACTATGGGTTGTTTATTAGATAATTGATCAAGACTATAACCAATGATTAATTAGGGCTAGGGGTTAACATAAATCATTTAGGTAATGCTTAATTACTTAACTAATAAATCTCTAAGAAGGCACTAAATGTGATTAGTTTTGGTATTCAGATTTAGGTGTCTACAACCTTATTATTTTTGAATTGTAGAATTCTGAATATGGATGTGCCTCTAGAAAAATACAATGGTCATAATTTTCACAGATGGAAAGTGAAAATGCAAATGCAATTGATGAATACAATTTTATGGGATATAGTTAATGGTATTGAAGTACGTAGTACCTACAAATGCTAAAAGAAAGATTGATTGGGAAAGAAGAGATGAGAAAGCCAAGTCCATTATTGGTCCTTCTCTTTCAGATTCAGAACTACATCATGTTGAATTAGAAAAACCATCTAAGGAAATTTGGGATGAGCTAACTAAGTTGTTTGGAGCAAAATAAACAAACACAAAGTTTTCTTTGAAGCTGCAGTTATTTAGATTTAAAATGGCTGATGAAATTACTATGTCTAACCACATTAGTAATCTGACATCTCTCATCAAACAACTAGCAGAAGTTGGTGTTGTGATTGATAAATATGATGCTAAAGCTATCTTGTTAAATATTTTTCCTTCAAAATATATCAATGTTATTTTTACTCTCAGTTAGACGCCTTCTCAGACTTAGAAGATGTAATTTCAGTGCTTTTGGTTGAAAAAAAGAGAACAATTGTAGGAGATTCAAGAGAAGATACTCAACTCGATATTGCATTATACTCAAAGAAAAAGATGGGAAAGAGAATGTATGGTAAGAATGAAATTGAATGTTACTATTGCAAAAGAGTAGGACATACTGCAACCAATTATAAATTTTGTGCAAATGATCTTCTCAAAGGTAAAGTTAAAGAATCGGTAAATATAGTTGTTCATGTAGAATCACCAATGTTAGTGATGATGACATTAATGAAAATGAAGAACTTATTTTATTTTGAAGAGGTCAATACATTGAAGATAGAAAATGATGCAGTAAAGGCTAGTTAGATGCTCAATATCTGGGGTGCTAACAGATTGGAGAAACTATACCTTATTGAGGACATGAGACACACATGTGAGGATTGGTGTCCAATAGTTCAGGGAGACCTGAAAATCTGGAAGCTTATCAGCATACCTTTACGAGGGTTATGAGAATAGTGTCCAATGGTGTTCAAAGCTTGGATGATAGTTGTATGAGTATACCAGCAAGTGGGAGTAACTTCAAGAAGTCTTAATAGTCTATGAACTATTTTCAAAGAATAGTTCCTACATAATGTATTGTCTTCTTTTATGTTGATGTTGTCACATTAAGTGGGGGTGTTGGAATTAATGCTCCAACATAAATGAATAAGTCATCAAATAGGATTAGGTTTTGAATGTGTTTGAGTTAGTTGTCCACAATTTTCAGTTAGTTGTCAAATAGTCCTAGTTAGTTGTCAGTCATTTCTAGTTTGTTGTTAATTGTATTAATTTGTTGTCATGTGTATTAGCATAACTATAGGATCTCGTTGAAGTCAAATGACTATATATTTGTAATTTATTATGATGAATAATAAGTTGTAAGTTCCATTTTCTCTGTATTTATTGCCTTTGTTAGTATATAATCTCTATTTTTTAATAATTCATTCCCTCCACGAAGGTGTGAACATGGCTACAATCAACAATACTACAAGCATGATGTTTCTCATGCTTCCAAGCTAGAGACCATGTTCATAATGCTCATGAATTATCATAGTCCACCTACAAATGTTTAATTTCTCCTTTGCATCACTCTAGAGGAGCTCCTAATTGATTTGACATTGGAAAATTCCCTCAACTAGCATTGACTCTCTCTCTCCCAGTAGAGTTGTCAATAAACCCCTTGAAGAACTACAAACTAATTAACATAATATTATTGGTGCTCTTATTGGCTAAGAGCTCATTCTCAATAAGCATGATAATAAAAAATGTGTAGAAAGCCAATGGGCCCTTAGTTTGCTAGTAAAGTTGAATAGTTCTTAATGATCCTGTCGGGATCAAGTCTTGCCAAGTGCAAGGTTCCAACATCACAAGGGATGAGGCTATGTCTTGCTAAGTGCAAGGCTCCAACATCATAAAGGATGATGTGGGTTTGTGCCCCAGATGAACAAACTCAACTATCCTCCATACAAAATGCACTTATGAAAATGTGGAAAACACAATAGATTTTTACCAAAAAATCAGCATATGATCTTCATGATCTGCATCCCCTCTGCTGTGTAAATCCACAAAAAATCTGCAAAAAAAAATGGTGTGTTTTTTGGCATTTGTAGATTATTCTTAAAAAAAATTGTCTTTTAGTACATTTTATATGGAGATTAGACAATGTCCAAATGAACCTGACAGAATGGTTACTCCGCAGCCCTCAACTCCTAATTAATGATATTTCAGCCTAAAGTTCACGCTCTCTCATCCAATAGCTAAAACAACTTTATTAGCCGATAGGCTTTCCTTCTGGGGTTGCTTGCAATCAAAATTTGACTCACGCCACAAAACCACTGCTGAAAAATGGTTTAGAGACCGAAGTTTATGGTTTTTAGATAATGGTTTAGGGTCATGCGGCTGGCTATCAACATCAAATTAGATCACATCATTAGCTGCAATTTCAGCTCCTCCTCATACACGTTGATTCTTCGTACTGTCACGGGCGAGGGATAACTGTATTATATATGTTGCCGCCCACAAAGGGAAGGGAGTATGACACATCCTGTTTGAGATCATAGAAGACATTGAATTATAGTCATTACACTAACAACACAAGGATTAGATTCTTTATACCACCACCTCGCCTTGAGTTTCATATGACATGGATTGGACTCTTATTTAGAATTATAGTGATAGTTCTCCCAACCAATTCTATGGGGGATTATAGCAAGTTAATTAACTAGGCCTTAAAATGTTATGTCCATTGTACGTGTTGTTTGTGTCCTTTTAAACCATTTGCAAGTGACAATGAATAAAGTTAGATATAAATATTTTTTAATTTTTATTCTTAACGAATACATCACTTTGGGAGTATTAACATAAATTTTATTATTAATGAATATATATATTTTTAATTTTTTTGTATTTACATTTATTAAATAAATTTTTTATTAAAGTATTATTCTTTTATATTATTATTTTATAGTTATATAATTGATTTAAATTATTCAATAATTATATTATAATAATCATAATTAATAATTATAAGTTAAAAAGTTATATTGTTGATATTTTACTATAGTTTTTTGTTTGGTGGTTTGAATAACTATTTTACTTATATATTCATCTATTGAGCCACATACGGTACCCTTCTTCTCAGACCCTTGTCCTAAAAACTAGGAGGAAAACTAGAATCAAAGATTGTAAATTACAATTTGCATCAAATTTTTATCATAGGTAAATTTCTCTGTGTTATTCTTAAAATACAACATATTTCAATTTTCAATTTTTATAATTCTAATTTATTAATTTTGTTTGATTAGATTGCTAATTTATCTACACGATGTAACTAATTTATCTACATGATGTAACTAAAACAAATACTCGACCAATTGCATTTAAGAAGACAAATTAGTGTATGTTCTTTCCAACTTGTTTCTTTCAAACAAGCAAAATAAATATAAAGAAGGGAAAATAAAACTACAATGCTTTAATAATCCATGTGACGTTGATTGTGGATATTGTACAATGAATATCTATCTTGACATTTAAATTTGACTAATTGATATCAAAACAATTTTTCTTATTATAATGGTGGCTTTGTTTATTCATACGATAAAAACATCCATGTACAAATTAAAATAAATAATAATAATAAAATAATCCTCTTATATCTATACATATAAAATATGCATTTATAAAATATTAAAATTTAAATTGACATAATAAAAAGAGATATGTATTTGTATTTCAACTTGAACAAATAAGCTTGTGTAGCTCAAATTAATATAAAATAAATGAAAGAAAACAAACATATATTAGTTTTAATGTCTAAATAGAACTTTCAATCGAGAAATTCCAAACATACCTTCAACTAAACAATAGACCAATAATTTTTAAAAAAATAAAAAAATAAATTGACCAAATAATGAAATGAAAAAAAGAAAGTAAACCTTACCACTTTAAAGAAGATAAAATGAAATCAATCTTATAAAAAAAGTGAGTTTAAAAATACAGAGAAGATATAAATATCTACTACTTAAATCTACAGACATCTATTTAAAAATATAGTTAAAATAATATAAAATATCCATGTTTTCATATGAACATTTTAAATAAAAATAAATTATTAAATATAAAATAGAATTTTATTTATATTAAAAAAACTAAATGTTAAAAAAATTATTTTTTTTACTTATAATTTTTAACTATAAATTAATAATACTTTGATAACTTTTCTATTTAATATATGTAAATACAAATAAAACTTTTAAAAATATATTCATCATTAATAATAATACCTATGTTAATACTCCCAAACTGTATTCATTAAGAATAAAAATTAAAAAGATATATCCAACTTTATTCACTATCTAGCAGATGGTACTGCAGAGACCGACTGACAGACGTGAAGGGTAATACAATGGACGGTATGTACACATACATGTCAGGCATAACATTTTAGTTTGCTATATAGCAAACTAAAATGTTATGTCTGACATGTATTCATTAAGAATAAAAATTAAAAAGATATATCCAACTTTATTCACTGTCTGACAATAAGAATTTGTGTTGGAATTTTGCAAGAAGCTGAAACAATTTGTGTTGCGAATTGAAGAAAATAATGGGGAGAAAAAATGATCTTGAAGTAGTAAGGGGGTTATATCTGGCAAGGTACATGGGATGCTGATATGAGATCACCTCCATTCCGTCGTGCTTTCAGCTCAAGAATGATGTGAATACACGTGCAACATATACCCTTAACCCAAACAATATTGTTCATGTCTTCAACGAGACATGGGGCAATGGGGCAATGGGATGAAGGGTTCTATCAAGACCAGTGCATATAAGGTGGATCCTGAGAGTGATGAGGCCAAGTTCAAGGTCAAGCTCTATGTGTTGCCATTTTTTCCCATTTTCCTTGTGCTAGGGGATTACTGGTTCATGACCTTGATACAAACTACTAGTGGGCATTCAAGTCTCATTTCTTATGGTTTGATTGTTGTTCTTCTGAGAAGGAAAAAACAAAGGGGAAATTTTTTTTACCTCTTGTTGTGGTCGCCTATGGTCTCAGGGGATTTATATTATGCCCCATTGCATTCTTTCTAGACACGTAGAATAACTATAATACAGATTTGTGATTCATTTCTACTTATTCCTCTAAGCATTTTTGGGTTTTCTTATACCTGGAAAAATGGTCCAAGGCAAGTTTAACCTTGTTAGCTTAGGTGTTTTTGATATCTCTCACCGGGTGAGTTTATTCAAGCTGAGAATTACTTGTTAACTTAACCAAAATGAGTTCTTTTCATTTTATGTATTTATTTATTTTTTGGGTTACCATGAAAGAGTTTCAGCATTTCAAGCACTGCAGTTAATGGGGTTGAGTGAAACATCTTATGCATTTACTACTGCTAGAAAACTTGTCGCTTGCAATCATTTTTATCATGGCTTGGGTTTGGGGACAGTAATTGAATACCCTTCTTCTACTGGTTAGCATTGTGCCATGTCATTTTGTTGAATTGCCCTATTTTTTTGTGGTATATTTGGTACTTTTTCTTGCTCTCCAGATTGGAGAAAGTAGACATTAAACATGCCAACAACCAATCTAAAATTGTGGGCACATTGATTTGGTGATGGGAGCAATAGCTATGAGTGTCATCAGTGCTCCTGCTCTAATGGCGGACTCCATGCCTTCAATACCACATTCCCAAATCAACCCAGAAAATAATATTTTTAAATATCTACAACATGAAGTTTAACCTTTTAAATTTATTTTTGAATCAGAAAAGTTATCTCTCAACTAATGATATTTTCAATAGTTAACCATTTGCAAAAATCTATACATGAAGTTTAACCATTTAAATTTATTTTTGAATCAGAAAAGTTATCTCTCAACTAATGATATTTTCAAGAATTCTCATTAACAATTTGAGAATATTTCTACATGATCTGATGTACTGTTAGATATTAATATTTCTAAATCTGGTGACATTAGAATTAAAAAAAAAGTTTTGTGGCACTATATCTATGTGAGTAGATTTAAGAGGAAATATTATATAACATAGAGGTATTCAAGGATACAGTCTGGAAAATAAAATTCTGCTTTACATCTATTTAGCGAGCAACATTTATCCCAATCTCATTAAGTTCGAATCCTTCATGAGTCTCGATCAACAAAAGCCAAGCCCAAGCAAGTCTTGCAAAACATAGAGCTTCCTTTCTTTGTTAAATGCACTAGAATTAAATAATTGGAAATTCTTGGACAACAAAAGTATACATGAGAAATATTTATCTTAGATGTTGTTGTTCATCAGTTGATGCATTTGAAGGTTTACACAACCATTTTGACTATGTAACTTTGCTATTCATTGTGCCTTCATTTAACTTAGAAATAATAATTGTTCCTTTTGGCCATCATGTTGTTTCAAAACTAGTTAGTGAGTTGTATTGCAGATAAAAATGTTCTTAAATTGTTGAGATTTTCGAAATGATTTGTTTTTAATATTTTTCTTCATCCTCCCACCTTTCCAAAACATATTGATTTTTAAAATTTGGTTGAAGAACCTAAAAGTTATGGCTATTTTAAACTGCCCTGTTTTTACAAATCAACAAATTGAACATTGATTGGTGAATATTTTGAATGAATGTAAATAATATTATACTTGACTATTATTGCAAGTTTAGTCCCTCGTCATTATTAAAGCTAATAGCATTGCTTGATAAGTAGGAGATATTTTCTAAAGTAAGTCAAATTGTGATATTGCTATCAGGACTCAACTATGTAGATTTTGAGTCAAACTTATTGACCCATGTTTCATGAGTAGTTACATGCAAATTTCTCCACTTAGAGATTGCTTTGTAATTCAATAAGAGTAGGCACCCTTTCTTTTGTTTCTTTTTTGTAAGAATTTTATGTAGTTCTGCATGGTTTGAGAGGAAACAATACAACTTATGTTATGCTCTAATGAGTAACCATTGAATTGCACCTGCTTACAATCATAAGCTCTGAATGGGCACCCTATTTTTGGAATTAAACTTGGGATTGTGTGCATAGGTTAAAGAAGGGAACTTCTAACTTCTGCCTGAACTAGCTACAAAGAGTTTTGTACTCCATGCTTGGATCGCTAGCACTTTTCTTAGATGACTACCATTTTATAGTTATCAGATTTCAATCATTACAATTAAGATTTTCGGATGACTACCTGGATTAATAAGAATGATGCAATTAAATAAATATTTGGAATGAGTTGTGATGGTTTTTTGAAACAAACACATGTTATGAGTGATTAGAATGTGGTCCATCACATTTGTCTTGAAATACATACCAAATGTATGTTGCCATAAGTGAAACTTTTAATCTAAGTTGGATCAATCCTAACCAGATTTGTGGATATGCTCAAGACTATTGCAGATAGATCCTACATAAGCTCTTAAACATTAGTTGTTGGTTCATCGAATGACATGAATCAAAAGTAAATTGGTATATAGCTGCATTGATCTTGCCTCAACCGATATAGCTAATATTTTGAATCTAAGCTAAACATAGAGAAAAATATGTTCTTGTCAGACCAATATGAAATCCAAATCTTACGAACCTACATCAAGGTGTTGACAATTAAGATAGAATCAATAGCTACTGTGAAACTTAACATGGTTTTGTTGAATTAGTTTGGAGTCTATATCAATAAGTTCTTAATTTAGAATGAATTTGTAGAACATTTTTGAAAAATTCTTGTTGAATCAGTATGGATGAACTTGAGTTAAGGAAAGTTTTTCTATCAAACTCGGATCCCCTTCTACAAATAGAAAACAAAGCTTGTTTGAATTTGGGTTCTCTGATTATCAGGCAATGACTAGCTTTACTTTTTATTCTTTTTCAATAGGTACATTCCACATTATCTGTAGAAGGAAAATCAAAACTTTGCAATATAATCAATTACCACAAACTTTATTTTGAAGCAAGTAATCTCATTGCTCTTGAAGCAAGCTATCTCATTGCTCAAAATCCTCGATTTCCATCAAGAATTGTTGTACAGGTTTTTCTTAATCAACAAGACAAGCTCAAAAGCATGCTTCATATCCATTACACCAAAGGCCTAATCTCCTCTCATTTCAATGATCACCTGAAAATGTATATTCCCCCAAAAAAAGTATATTAGTGACACTTCCTTTTATTATATACAACTTCATTTATGCTTTTAAATCAAACACCTATCGACGTATCCCTTGCACCTACTTTAGCTGCAAGTACTAGTCAATACAAATCCCTCCAGAAAAATGTGTAGAAATTAAGTGATAAAGACAAGATAGTCTTTTACTCTCTTACTAACTACTTTTAAGGCACTTTGTTTCCCTCTTAAATGTGATGTGATGCATACAACTCCACCTTACTTAAACTTCAAGATATGACTACCTATCTCCACTTTCCTATATTATACTCTATTGGAAACTTTTTATAATAAACACAAACACCCATTTCCATTTTCAATCAACCTCACGAATTAATTTAGAACCTTGAATTGCAGAGATTCACAATCATTACAAGAGAAGAAAAGAGCGAAAAACCTCTAAGCCTTCACGGCTGAGATGATTCCTAGCTAGTTCACACCGTCCTCGGGACAATAAAAAAAATCTAGAACGGCACTTTCCATCATTCTGCCACATGTCAGATTCATGGCGCTTTTAGCGCCTCATTTCCATCCCCACAGAGTTTCAACTCTGCTCATGGCCACTGGGTCGATCAGACTCTTCCTTACAGAGTACAATCAGTATTTGTTGGCAAGAGACGGTGGAAAAAACATAATAAATTGTAACAAAACCATTGATTACAGAGCACCAACTTTATTGAAAACAATGCCTCTGTCATGGTATAAATACAATTTCTACCTTTCAATGTACAAATTCAGCAATGAATGTTTGTTGTTACAGATGGGTCTTGTCGTATAAAGATCAGAGGCGAAATAGGTGCCGCTCATTTGTCCTCCTCGTTCAAATGTGGGGAACACCATCATTCATCTTGGGGCTTTGTCTGGTTCAGAGCAGCAAGGAATCAAATGGCTAAATTGCTTTAATTGTGATCCATTGGAACAAATTATTATGTAATGGTTGTTAAATGCCTGTAAAGGCTATTGGGTAGAAAAAGATCTCTCTCTCCATGCCCTGCAATCATGAAGCTATGCAAACTTGTCAAAGGGCAGCATGTAACTTTGTCATGAATTACTGTTGGCAAAGAGGAATTGAAATCTTTCATCATAAGTTTGAAAGTGGGAATTTATGTTTGTCTATGATTATGGGGAAATTTGACTATAAAAAGGAAGAAGAAAAGTTTATTTGGTTTTTGTTGTTTAGTCTTGTGTGTTTGGCTTTTACAGCTGTTTCTTGTATGGAGTAGTTAAAAATACTTTGTGGATGAAGATGATAAGTACATTGATATGATGTCGAGATTGTCCATCAATTCTTTTGTTGTCTTATCTTGTGTATTTGATTTTACAGCTGTTTCTTGTAACTATTCTTATATTTTGATTAATTCAATATAAAACGAAACGTTTTATGGAAAATAATAAGTATACTTGATATGACATGGAGATTGTCCACCAATTAAGCAAGCAAGGTATTGTCAAACTTTTCTTTGTTGGATTTTCGTGCTTATCTGTTTTGTTGGCTATCTGTGGGTCTCATAGATTGTTTTGCCTCTTAGACATTGTTAAAAACATTCCTTTGTTGTTTAGTCTATTTTTTTGTTGTCTTTGTTTCTTGACATTATTCTTATATTTTGTTTAATTCAAGTAAAAAAAAGTTTATAGGAAAATAATAAGTAAATTTGAAATAATGTTGAGATTGTTCTTCGATATATAATGATTGTTCGAGAAGTAATAAGTTTGGTTGCACTTAAAATGACTATAAGGGTGAAAGTTGAGATGAAGAATTGTTTGAGGTCAATTTGAAGTTAGGTTGTCTTTTTTATGAATAGGATTATATATTCTTGGTAGTTGATTTCTTCTTTTATTTTTTATTTGATTGAAAATTTTCTTTTTATATTACATTTTAATTATTAATTCATTTCGAGAGGAAGGTAACTTTTGGGATGGATAACCTATTGTTCAAATATAGATGGGTAATTCTTTCTCCCACAAGTGGTAGTGGTCATTCTTCTAGTTGTAATTAGATAAGCATCCATTATCATAGGTGTTGAACAATGACTATTTCATTATTGTGAATGTCTACGATTGATAGATTGATTATCATAATAGAAAGGAAGAGGTAATGATCTAGATGGATATGTAATGTCTAGCATAGAATTTGTTTCTCTTTGATCATCAATATTAGTTTCATAGCTAGTAGTGTTTACCCATACATGAGAAATTATTTCTCCCCCAAGTGGTGGTGGTCATTCTTTCTAGATGCTATTATCTTTTCATCCATTATCATAGGTGGTTTGCATCATTGACACATGGGGTCAATGAGTTTTACTCAAAAACTACCCAGTTCAATTTTAATAACAATATCGTAATAATTATTATTTCATTATGGTGACTAATGCCTATCATTAAGAGTTTGGCAATCATAAGAGAAATGAAGAGCTAATGATCAAGATGCATATATAATACCTAGTATAAAATTTGTTTGTCCTCGATCATCAATAATAGTTCCATAGCAAGTAGTTTTTAATCTTGCAGTGGAGGACAAGGGCCTAAAGCAGTAGATCATGTTAAGTTGATTTCATCAAACTTCAGTTGATAGAGTTCATTCTAACTTTATGTTGTTAATGAAGCAACACATCTTTAACTAGTTCTTATTTAAGTGCTTTTCAATTAATAATTTAAAAAATGGTTTTATCTATTTCATTTTCCTATTATTAACAAAGTAAAACATGTACAATTTTTAACAAGTGTCTCAAATACAACACTCATTGTGGGGCCAAAAATTTACACTGGACCTTATTTGCCCATTTGCATGGGGCAACGTCTATGGAGCAAACTAAAATGACATGTAGGAATAATATTTTGAAATGTAGGAATTGTTAGAATGATTTAGAATAACTGAGAGGGGGAGGGGGGTGAATCAGTTATCAAAGGTCTAGATGTACCAATTGAACTTTCAAACACTTCAACCAACTCAGATCCACTTAGTAATCCACTCGGTCTTTATAGCATATAATCAATAACATAAACTTGTAGTTTACTGTCCTAATGTAATCAACTTGCAGAATATAAAACTCATAATAGTACAACACATCAAATAACATTCACACAAGTATGACACAAGGATTTAACGTGGAAACCCAATATGAGAAAAACCACCAGTAACATGCTACCAATTTTCACTCTTCTAAAGTGAGCTCTATGAGGAGCCAACCCGGTTAAAGGTTACAATACACACTATTAAATGTGACCCGGTTAAAGGATTTAATAACCCTATTAAAAGTGAGCCTTGTTAGAGGGCTTAGACCATTCCATTAGAATGTCACCCTGATTAAAGGATTTAACAATATGACTGTTAGGTCAACCTTGTTTAAACGGATTTTGCAACTGATACAATGGTTAGAAAGTAACAACAAATTGTGATCTGAAGCATACAACTCACTTTGCAAATACAGATCCAATTATATCTCAAATGCTAATTCACTGACTGGCCTCCATTGTCATCTCTATCACTCTGATCTACTTGGAAGTCCTTCAAGCAATCACCACTATGCAGTCCTATACTGCTCTCTTCAGCCTTTTCTCATTTCTGCTTAGATTTGCCAATCAAATGAATTAACCTCTACAACACACACATAACCTCCAATTAGGTTAATCTTATACCTCTCTGATCACGTAGCTCACTCTTTTGCCGCTTAATAATCACAACAGATGTTAGGGTTTGGTAAGATCCAACGAATCCTTCCAAC
Organism: Thuja plicata; assembly: GCA_018584345.1. NCBI lineage: Eukaryota > Viridiplantae > Streptophyta > Pinopsida > Cupressales > Cupressaceae > Thuja > Thuja plicata. Next base: position 259,396 of record MU225799.1, on the reverse strand, counting down.
ATTTCATTTCCATCTACATTGTAGAATACATCCAAAACTCCTTGAATCCATGCATAAAAATGGTTAAACATATATTAAATGCTCATTTAATTCTCCACAATGATCATCCTTATCTTAAATACACTTCACATATCCCAAGAAAATCAACTATGTCGACTGGGATCTCAAATCTCTCTCAAACTATCAAAATAATGATACTCGGTCATCACTGTGTTGTTCCACTCGGTCATTGCTAGATAACCCAGTAATTTATTGACACTCGGTAAATATTGATGCTCAGTCGACACTGAATTTTATCAGCATGTACTGGCACTTGGTTGACACTCGCATCACTCAGCACAAACTTAAGTTCCTTAATCTTATGCTCTGTTACTCGGTCAAGACTAAGCTTGTAGTCATCCAAACTTCACTTAGACTTAAGATAAACAATATATTACCTTGTCAAGGTGCAATCTCATCAAGTACCCATTGTAGTTCCACATAACTCAACCATTTCACCAGGTCTTCTACCTATCTCTTCTTTTCAAATCTTCTTCATCAATCAATCGATATGGCACTTTACAAGATAACAACGATCTTACCAGTTAAGGTTTGATATCAATGGAAATATAACAATTGTTTCAATTGTAGTTTCCAACTGGAACCTCCTTAAAGAAGGACTAAAATGGGAAATAGGGAATGGAAAACAATTAGATTCTGGGAAGACTGTTGGCTTGGAGACAAACCCCTTATGGAGTGTCATTTCAGTCAGTTGAAAGGAAGACTTAAGGATCATTATGGTGATCACATTACTGGTTATGTTTCCCCATGAAAAAAATGGATATCTATGGCCCCTGTATTCCATGATAGACCAAATCTTTCTCCCAAGGTTGTTGAATTGCAAATCCTACTAAATGAAGTGAGGCTTACCATATTCAATAGAGAGGATTAATTTATCTGGACAACAATTTCGTTCAGGAGAGTTCTCAGTTAAATATGCTTACCATCTACTATTCAAGTACTAAGGTGATACTGAATGTTTGAAAAAAATTTGGAACTCACAACTTATTCCTAAAATTAATTTCTTTTGGTGGGCCATGATGCATGGTAAAATTTTAACTTTAGAAAACCTTGTGAAAAGATTCTTTCAAATGCCTAATAGGTGCATCCTATGTAAAATGGAGGAGGAGACTATTATGCATCTCTTCCTCCACTATCAGTTCGCTTCTCACATATAGTGTACAATGATGGAGAATTTAACCTCCACTAGGATTTTATTATGAACATACAAAAATTTGTCACTAACTGGGATTTTCCATCTTATAGCCCTCTAATTAAACAACTCTAGAGGTAGATTCCTCCACATGTGTGTTGGAGCATTTGGAAAGAGAGGAGCAATATGATCTTCAAGGATAATGAGAATTCTACAGACAAGGTCTTCCTCACTTTCAACAAATTACTGCAGGAGAACATCTTTGTTGCAAAATGGAATATCCCTAGTTGCTCACCCTCAAGCCTGGATTGTAAAATTCTTGAGGCCTGGAGGTTGCCTCTGGACTTCAAAATTTTTGACAAGTCTGGGAAAATTTCTAGATAAAATACAACGTGGAAGAGGCCACACCCACCTTGGGAAAAATTATTTTTTGATGGTGTTCACCTAGGAAAGGATTGGAAGTGGCTGGAGGAATTATTAGAGACAACAAGGGTGATCTTATTGTTTCCTATGCTGGTAGACTAAAAGATCACACTGTCAGCCAAGCTGAAGGAGCGAAACTTCTTTTGGGTATCAAGATTACCCTATCAAATGGCATCAGAATGCTTGAAATTGAGGGAGACTCTAGGCTTATAATTGAAGAAACCCAGGGTTCAATGTATGTTGGTTGGAAGGTGGAGAACATTCTGAAGGATGTTAGAATGTTGTTGACGGGATTTAAGGAATTTACAATACAACATTTATTCAAAGAAGGAAAGGAGGTGGCTGACTCTTTGGCTTCCATAAGCTTAATGCAGGAAAGCATGTGTTTCTCGAGGAGTGAAGACCCTCTACCGATGCATATGAAGGCCATTCTAAGGAAGGAGAAGAAAATCAATACAATTTTAAATGGCTAACACTGGATTTTTCTTTTAGATACTCCTTTGGTGGGCGAGGGCGTGTATCCTTGTCAAGAGTAATTTGAATTTGGAAAAATACTCGTTATGCTTTTAACATGTGTATGGGGGATGTTCATATGGAGGACATTTTGGCCCACGTCATCTTCTTGGTAATCATGACTTGGTGAGGGATTTTAATTATGATTTAAACCAAAGAAAAATGCCTTTACTTGGAGTTTGTAATAATAATTATTTATCATGCTCAACATATTTTATTAGATCTCATGATAGAATTGAAGGTAATATCAACCACCTCACTTCTTGGCTGGTGGATTGTTTTCTTGTGTGTATTATCATCTTGGATGTGTGAAGGGATGGAAGTACTAATTACCATAAAATCATAGATTACTAGCTTTTATTGAGCAATATTATTCCATTTCATCATATTGGCTCTGGTTTGCAGTGTTTCTATCTCTATAATTACCTTGCCCAGTTTTTTATGGTTTCTCTACTATGAATATGGCTTCTAATACTATGGGTGGGGATAGGGTTTGTGTTGAACCTAAAAAGCACAATGACTAAAGAAACAAATTGATAGTGTGTCATGTCTGCAAAGAGGGAGGTATTGATCAATTTATTGAATACATGACTAGTTTGATGAGAGTTTGTCCCGCCAGTTTGTCTCCTCCTGGTCTGAGCGAAGAGTCACCATGGGTTGCATTTCATTTGAGATTAATGAAGATGTCATTTCCCAATCTATGGTCCTCTCAATGGAGGGAAGAAAATGAAATAAGATGAGCAAGGCCCTAGACCTTGCCAGTCTGAACCAATTTTTATGTGGGAAGGAGTAGCTAGTTAAGCTTCAGGGAGGCTCTGATCGTGAAAAGCTATCATTTCCATGGGACTGGGTTTGTATTGTGGTTAATAAATATTTTACGTTGAAAGTTCATTTTGGGGTTTATTATTAATATCATTTACCCTTTCTGAATCATCTCAAAAATTGCAACCTTATCTTTATTCCTTTCTTTCTTCTACATCCTCTTGAGCTTAATGTGAAGGAAATTGTTGATGGTAAGAGTAGGGGAAATTTTTTTACCATTTTACATCAGGGTCTTATGTACAAACTCTACTATTTTCATCTTTCCATTTTCCCTCCAAGGACAATTTATGTTCAGGAGGTCCTGACCTCCCCTTCTCCCCTCTTTACTAGTTTGATGGACACCCCGAGCCCTAGTACTAAGAAGTGCCTAAAAACCCTGCTATTAAAGCCCCTCTAGGCCCTTCTAACATTCACCCACTAATGTGTCAGTTGAAATGACCAAAACTAAAAAGAGAGACAACCCATTTACAGACATTAAAACTAGATGCCGTAAAAAATCCAAGTTTAATATATAATAAATTGATTCTAATATTGAGATCACAGTGGAAACTAGTACCCCATGCCACTCTAGCGGGATAGCCACTAAACCCAAAGAGAAGGGCAAGAATCTAAAGGAGGTTTCTAAATCTGACGAGCTTGACCAAAGTGGAAGCAAGGATACGAAGGACAAAACCCAGGAGATGGAGGTACATTTTTCCAATTCTAGTAGTTCCTCCTATATTTCGGAGAGCCTAAAAAATAATTTGGTGGACACTACACCTAAAAATACGAAGGAGGTTAAGTCTTAGTCCCCTTCCAAAGTGATGGAGAAAACCAAACTAGAGGAAGAAATTGAAAAAGATAGTATTTCTTTTGGAGAAAGTGAAATAATGAAAAAACACATTTCTCATTGGGACAAAAAGATGTGAGTGATACCCCAATTTTCTCTCAAAGTGATGCACAGTTCGGCCATGACTTTGTGTTTATTGTAGGAATGAGTGCATGGTGGGAAGATCAGTGAAAATGAAGACTTCAAGGACATGTTCAAGTTCTTGACTGAAGATTGGGCACGGATGATGTTGTCCAAACAGGGAATTAAGAAGAAAAATTAATGTCCCCTCCTATTTTTTTGCTATCTAGTTAACTATGGCCTATATGGCCCGTTTTTAGTTAAGTATGTAGTAGATGGTTTTATTTTAAAGACTCTTTATGGTATAGCCCTATGTGGCTCAAACTTAAGACTTTGAACTCTTATTATTATATATGTGCTATGTTTAGGATGGTTATGTGGATAGTTGATATGTGGGTAGAATATGTTAGAATCTGGGTTGTTTTTTATAGAGGGGAGTTATGGTGATAGTTTTTTTTTGGTTGGTCTGTTGTTAATGTGTTGATAATGATTATTTGTTGAGTATTGCCCTTGTGGCTTGTCTACTGGGACAACATCTTTTTTTTTGTTGCTTCTAATATAAAAAAATAATTAAACTTAAAATAAATATATATTTTAATAATGTATTATTATATATCAATAGTATATAATTTAATATAAAATAATTTAATCTTTTACTTAAATAAAATATATAATAAAAAAATCTTAATTTTAAAATAAATAGCACGATCTATTATTTTATGTATGCATCTAATCTATTAAAATAGAACTAAGGTAAAAATGAGTTGTTTTATTTTTTTTATGTGATGTGATTATTTAAAATTTAAAATATAAGATTCATAAATAATTATAATATGTAGTCAAAGTTTTAATTTATTTAAAAATATGAAAATTTAACTAAAATAATAGAGGACATCATTTCTGACATTTTCATTACACTTTTATTTATGAATTTATTGATTTTACATTTTTATTATTTATATGTATATACCTTTTGCAATATTACGTGTATTTTAATTCTTTACATTTTATCTAGACTTATTTCTTAGTAATTTAATATTTAATATTATATTTATATTACATATGAACATTTTTTTATAAATATATCTAACAAATAAAACAACTGATTTTCACATAATCTTTACAGGGTCTTTCTTAACAAAGTTTTTTATAAATTATAATCTTTATATTTATAATTACGTATAAATATTTTTATAAATATACCTAACAAATAAAATAACTAATTTTCACATAATCTTTACCTTTCTTAACCAAAGTTGTGGAGTAAGACTTTTTATTTCTTATTTCATTTGCCTACTCTTTTTTATATTGATAAATCTTTTATTGAAATTGTATATTGGTTCAGGCAAGAGCCTACAACACAATGGTAAGTTGTGAGCCTTTCAACTAGAAGGTCTTGGGTTTGAGTCTACTCGAGCTTAACACATAATAATATTTAATCTCAACAAATAATAATAAGTAATCTAGGCTTTGGCCCATTATCTATCCAAAAAAAAAATTGTATATTGTTTCAATTTTTAATTTTCTAATTTTGAAAAAGAGATTTTTTCTTGTTTGTCCATGTTATCTATTGTTAAAAAAAATCTTTATAATTTTACTTTTTCAAATTTTAAATGTGGGCCTTTTGGCAAATCTTTGGGGTTTTAGTTTATACATACATGACTTGAATTTGAATATTTTTTAATATATTGATGTTGGTTTGTATACATTTTGGATTTAACTATGTTGAGAGGCGTAATCCTACAAAGGCAATAACCTGTATAGGAGGCCAGTGAATGTAATAGTGTAAGAAAAAAAATGATTTGCATTCTCATGCCTATCGGATTGACAAGATATTAATGACATGAGTTACACTTCATTAGGTGGAGATAACTCGTTGTATCAGTTACACACCAATGGTGGTCCAATTCTGCTTCCTTTCATGGCTACTTATATATAGTATATTTTGGTCATCGTGTGATCGATTCTCTATATGAAGGCTTTTAGGTGAGATGACGACTTGGATCATTTGATTTTATCATATTAGGCCTTCCATAATATCTCTTTTTAGTAATTATCTCAGATTTCAATAGTTTAAAGCACAACCTACAATGTACTCTAGAGACTAAGATCCCAAAGTGGGATGGAGAAAAAAGAGTAAATGTCCACAAATAGATTACAGTTAAGCTCCACGGTCTTTGTATTTGTTTTTATCCCCTTTTAAAACTTACGATTTTCCCATGTTTTTGTATTTAGGTTACTTCAAGTGTTGCAAAGGATGTTGTCTTAGTGCCTCTTGCACCTGCTCCTGCACCAATTATGACAAAAAGGTAGGCTTGGTTGTCTGTTTCTATTTCCATATGGCTTTATTTTAGGGTTTAATGGATCAAATAAAGACAATAAATTATTCTAGGGTTTAATGGATTGAACAGAGATAATAAGATTATTTTTAAGGTTTAATGAAACAAATAAGGTAATAATAATGACATTATTTCTTTGAAGAGTGCGACAATAAGTGTAAAGTGAGGTGCCATAAAGTTCAAGCTCACCAGGATCAAACTCATTTTCCATTGCATCATACTAAATACTAAATACTAATCCTAAATGCTAAGTTACCCTAAATCCTAAATGCTAAAACTTAAATCCTAAGATCATAAACACTATTTAGCTTAAACCCTAAATCCTAAATATAATCGTAAACCCTAATCCTAAATGCTAAACCATAAATCCTAAATACTAAACCCTAATCCTAGATGCTAAACCCTAAATCCTAAATCCTAAGCTAAACCATAATCCTAACCCCAATACTAACATAGACCCTAACCATAACCATAACAATAAATCCCAATACAAACACAAAACCCTAACCCTAAACCCTAACCCTAACCCTAATCCTAATATGAACCCTAAACTCTAATCCCAACCCTTACCATAATTCAAATTGTAATCTTAACCCTAACTTGTAACTATAACTACAATCCTAATCCTAAGCCTAACCTTACCCTAATTTAAATCCTAATCTAAACCTTAACCCTAATCCTAAGAAAAACCATAATTCTAACCCTAACCCTAATCGTACTTCTCACCTAAACCCTAGACCTAACAATCATTCTAAGCCTTTCCCTAACCATATCCTAAATGCTAACCCTAGCTATGATGTATACCCTAAACTCTAACCATAACCTAATCCAAACCATAACTCTAACCATAATCCTAACTCTAACCCTAAGTATAACCTAAACCCTAAAATTTTTTCTAAACCAAGAATAACCCTAAACCTAGCTATATCATTTTTCCAAAACCTAAACCTTACCCTAACCCTAAGCATAATTTAAACCATAACCTTAACCCTAAATTGTAATTGTAACCATAATATTAACCCTAACCAAAGCCTAATATGAACTCTAATTCCCTAAGTGTAACCGTAATGATAACCCTAACCCTAATTGTACTTCTAACCTAAATCCTAACTCTAAAAATAATTCTAAGCCTTTCCCTAACCATACCCCAAACCCTAACCTTAAGTGCAATCCCAAACCCAACCCTAAACCCTAATCTTAAGCCTTACCTAAACATTCACTCTAGCCCTAACCATGATGTAAGCCCTAACTATTTTAAATTCTATTTAATAAAAAGATGTTATATAATTATATATTAATTTATTCAATGTCTTATGTGTGTCGTAACTATTTTTGATTAAAAACGCAGCCAAAACAAGGGGGCTGACCCGAAGAAAACATATCACATATATAATCTATATATAACATACGTTGAGATCTATCGAGGCATTTAATTTTTCATCATTCAACTTTAATAAAAACTTGAGTTGAAAAATTCAACACCTCGATACATCTAGACATATTTTATATATAAATTATATATGTCCTAGTTTAGAAGTTTTTAGTTATAGGTATTGATATAAGAGTTTATATACATGTATTCAATTGTTGGTATTTATTTAGAAATTTGTAATTATGGGTATATACTTGCATATGTAATTTTAATGTTTACTAATTTTCATTGACTTTTTAAACAATATATATTTTCTTATTTTTGTTTATTTTATCCCCTGCTATAACTTGTGTAATATCATACTCATTTGAGCATTTAAAAAATTATAATGATACTAGTGATTTGACAAAAAAAACATTAAAAAAAAAATTATACCTAAAATAATTATTAAATATAAAATATAAATATAAATTTATGTTAAAAAAATAAATGTAAAAAATTATATTAATATTAATTTTAAACTTATAATTATTAAATTATAAATACATTTTTAAGTTAATTACTAGAAGACATATTAATAAGAAAGGTAATTAATTTAAGTTAAACACGTTATACATATAATATTATTAAATTATTATAGATCTAATATAATAAAAAATGATGTATATATACTTATATAAATTCTATGCAGTATGCATCTATGTGCAATACATTATTAAATTATATTTTTAATTCAATTATTATAATTTAACAAATCTATAAAACAAATAATATAGTATTATAACTAAATAAAATAAGTAATTTAATTAATATATTAATATAATTATTTAAAGCAATCTATTACTAATAATACAAATGAGAATTAATAAAGATGTACCCAAATCATATTAATAAGTATATCTTATTAGGACTATTTCACTGTAAAATCATGGGTGGACATGACAACTTCTATTTCTATAACATGTTATAGACGTACAGTAGTAAGAGGTATCGTAAAATGCATGGGATGCATATCATCATACATTGTGTTTTATTTATGCAGGCATGGGATGGCCATGTAAATGGGTAAATGGGCCCGATGCAAATTTTCGACCCCATAGCTAGTGCCCTCAAATACTATTAGATAAAAAGGTTGAGTTCTTAATATAACCTACACATTGTACAACAAAGTATTAACTATGATCTTTTCACAATAGAATACAAAAAGGACAAATGTCTCAAGTATCATAGACATTTCTTATCAATGTCATTGATGATGTGACTCATTAAAAGTCACACCCTCATATAAATATTATGCTAGCTACTATTACATCTTATTTGTTATGATTTGGAGAATATTTATTTAGCAACCTACTTTGATATAATTTTTTTGCGATGTCAACATCTTTCATTAATTATATTTATTATGAAATATTAATGACATCTATATGCCCATAATTAGATGATATTTGATTGTCAATGTGAGAAAAATTAATATTCAATATGTTTTAGTAATATAACAATTATTATAACCAAAATTTTAAATTATTATATGAACAACCACAATATATATTTATAAAATAATATTTCTTATTTTGATCTTTAATTTAAATAAAAACAAAATTAATTTTCTATTTAGTTAAAAATATTTATATTAATACTTTTAATTAACTATTATCAACAAAAAAATTATATATCATAAACTAATTACCATATAATTTTTTTAAAAATATTCTATTATAAATTATGCATTAATCTTATAAACACTTAAAAAATATGTTAATATATGACTGTTATACATGAAATTTTGTGATTTGGTAAGGAATTTTGAAACACTAAATTTTGATCATGTTTCTATTGACCTCCACATCTAATGAAAAGTGATTTTTATTTCACCAAAACATATTAAAGCACTGACAATTTAATGTAAATGTTGTCATTTTTTTTAACATCGTCTAACCTCAAGTTCTCTTTTTAGTGAATTGGATTGTTGGTACTCATTTTTCTCAAATTGCCTAATTATATTAATAAAAATAATCTTCTCTTGCAGTGTGCTTCATAACATACCATAGATGTACATCCTCGCCCTTTTTCTCAATATGAAATCATAAAATAAAAAATAAAATGAAAATTAAAAAGTTTGGTTTGTTTCTCTTTTAATTTTGAATATAAATTATAATCATAATAAGATATTTACATATGTTTTAGAATTTAAAATATGAAAATTAGAGAAAATTATTTATAGAAACAAAAAAAGCAAATGAAAATAGAACGGTGTATTCTTTTTGTGGTTGATGTGGCTTTGTTGTTTTGTCATAGTTTGTCTTATGTTAGGAAGATGAATTTATGTTTTTTACTCATACTTTATTCCTTTGTTGTTGAGCTCTATATTAGGAGGACAAATTTGCATGTGGTCTTGCCTTATTTGGTACAGTAGCATCTATTGGTTATAGTTGTATGATTCTATTCTTGAGGTACTATATACAACCATGGGTTTGTCCTATATATTTTTGTCCTTCACTTATAACAAAAATGGGTTGTCGAGAAGTGGTGGTGCCAAAGGAACCTTTGGGAGGGTTTGTCTTAAGGATGTAGAATAATAAAATATTTTATGACAATCAACATTACTAAGATTTGAATTGATTCACAAAATGGATATAGGAAATGCTTAGTTTTCAAAATCATAGAAAGTGAATGTTCTAAGAAAATACATTAATGGCCTCTATGTTCTATATTTTATTAATAATAATGGTTTCCAAATTTGCTTCATGTGTGTTCCTACTTGTTGCTACTTCTTCTATTGCTACTATGTATTTATTATGTAGTTAAATACCAATTATTTTTTTATTAAGTAAATTATAATTATTTGGATGTAGAATCGAATAGAGATAGAAATAAAAGGAAATACATTCACTCTTGAACATTGCAAAGATGACCATGCACACAACATTGTCTATAATGTTTGATTGTGAATGTGGATAAGAGTAACAATCAATATAAATTTAAGACATTTAACATTTTTTTTGTTTTTTATTAGTAAAAGGCCGAAGCCAGATAATTTTATTAATAGAATATAAAAGTTTACAAAGTCTTCATTCACTGCGGTCATTGATAGGAAAGAACGGAAAAGAAAACCTCCAGTCTTGCCCAGGACCAAAGTCCAAACAAAATGATAAGTACAAGAAAATATAAAGGCATTCCTTTATTTACAAAAGACTAATCTTTCGTAGTCTTTTTAAGGGCATTCCCTTAGTCATTTTTGTGCCTAAAACACATTTCTTATTATTAAAAAAAATAATCAATCTTAGGATCAACATCTTCTTTCTTCACTTTCCTTTTCTTGTTCACTTTTCCCTGTTCCTGCACATATCTTATCACCAATTAGCTTCCAGATTCCTTATTTAGATTTGATCATGAATAAGAAATAATTTTTGAACCCAAAAACCTTACGAAATGGACAAGCAACTAATGGATTAGATATAGTTGTTGGTGTTTATGCTTTCTAATGAATCTCATTCCCTAGATTTGATCTATATTATCCCTATAATATTTATATATATCTCATAAGAAAAGGGCAGGCAATTTATCGTATCCTAGATTTTTGCATGAAATCTATACCTAAACTAAAAGTGCTAAAAACCAAGAGCATGTTAGTTCAAAGAGAGTGATTGTTTAAGGGGGAGAGAAGTGTGTTTTAATATATATATATATATATA
>MU225799.1:197299-247839 GCA_018584345.1 Thuja plicata | reverse complement strand
TATATATACATATACACACACACACACACACACACAGATATATATATATATATATTAACTCTATTATGCCGCTATACTTGAGTGTACTGTTATCCTTAGCCTTTTCCTTACCCTCTCGTAGATTAAAGCCTTGCTGAGGTTCCCTTTTCTCTCTATTTTCCTTCTTTCCTTCTTATATCTTGTGTTTAAAATATTGGAAGGCTTTTCCATTGCTAGTAACAGTCAATACTATTTTAAGAATCTATCTTTTAAAAGCGTGAAAACATATTATAACAGGAGATCCTATTAGTTATAACTCCTCTAAGCTTACAAAATGTCTGAGACTTTGTTATTTCAATATTAATCTTCTCTTCCTATCACCTTTCCATTAGCTATATTTTTTCTATCTTATTCTATACATACATTTCCTTTATATATCTTATCTTTGGTTTAGCTGTGAAGGTGTCATTAATGGTAGTCTCTTAACACTACTTATGACCATCTTAATGCCTTGACCAAAGATATAGCTATTTTGAGTCACAGGCTCTTATACCCCTACTATTTAAGAGCCCAACGAAAGAAAGATATATGTCTAATTTCTATTTTAATAGAGACTCAACTATTGGAATAATGGAAGGGTGTGTACTGAGAGAGGAGTGGTGAATTAGTACCCTTAAAACTTTTACAATTTAAACCTTAGTACTCATTACTTGCATAACCCACCATTGTAGATTTACTACTTCATGCATGCAATATCATAGCATAAATGTAAATGCATGTAAACAAATATTGAAACATTCATGAAACTCATTTACACATGACACAAGTATTTGATAACGCAGAAACCCTTGTTAGAAGGTAAAAACTACGGTGGGGATGAAACCCACAAAGCTTCACTATTTGCAGAATGGAAGGTGCTTGTTAGGGCTATAAGTTGTGATCACTTATGATGATCTTACCCTGTTAGGAGTAACATGTCAGACTTGTTAAGTCTACTCGGTTAAGATATTTTAGCAATGCAATGTATGTATGCACTCGGTTAAGAGATTTTCAAAAAGACTGTTAAGTCCACCTTGTGAAAGGATTTTTCTATTTTCTACAATTTTTAGGGAGTAACAAAATATATGACCTGATTGATGCAATCTCAAATTGCTGATTACAGATCCATTAAGTTTACAAAATATATATCACCTATTGTGATGGATAATACCTCTGTTCTACTCAGTAGCCTTGAATGTAGTTCTTCATAAGATGAATTCTTCTTTATCTATCCTTGTGCATGAAACTCTCTGCCTGATCCATAGATGTCCTTGGTGGCTACAATCATCATATTCTTGATTGATTATTACATCTATATATATATATATATATATATATATATATATATATATATATAAGATTTTGACCTAATTAGGTTTCACACTTTTCTTGAAAAACTAAGATGAAAAGTTTACAACTTGACCTTGATCTCCTAGTTTGCATGAATACAATCAGTTAGCTAATTACATGCATAATTAATGTTTTTCTTGATCCACAATAAATGGTTATCCATCTAAGAAAAAATCTATTTTAAAAATTAAAGTGCTTTAGCTGACGTGTAGGTAAGATCATCTTTTCTCAGTGAAATGTTGTCTCTCAGTGTAGACTGGGGCTTAGTGATGTCTCTATAGACTGGTGCTCAGTTGATATACTGCTCGGTGTTCAAAACATTTCAGTGACCACTGCGCTCGGTGAATGTTGTCATTCAGTGAGTATTGTCACTCGATGATCATGACCGACGGACCAAAATTGTCTGTTTGTATACTAATGACAACTTCTGATCCTTTAAGGATTATCAATCTCCCCCTTTGGAATTAGTATCAAAAATTTCTATGTACAGTATATACACCAAGTGTGTTACGTTTACAATGACTCCCCCTATGTGCATACCTCGGTATGTAGATACAATGTATGTACATGTTTTCCCCTTTTTTGAAATTAATGACAAAGTTGTAAAACTTACATCTTGTCAAGTATGTGTGAATGAGATTTATGAATGGTTGTCATTAGCTTGTCCCATTTCTCCTTTAAGTTCTTTAGGGTCATTTTCTCCAAAGTGATTTGAGTGTGCATGTCATAAATTCTTTCTGTTACTGACTCTCTAGGGTGGAAATTAGAGTCTTTGTCGTAGTCATGTGTGTTAGCAACAATGTGAGATTTAGTAGTAACATGGCTTGTAGCTCGGTTACTTCATCTCTGATTTTCTTTTTGCCTTTTTTATTTCAAGTCTTAACCATTTAGATTCAACAAGATTTTCATAATGTAGTTGGAATGCATTTGGCTCGGTTAAAAGACTTAGTGCACTAGCTTTTAGATCCTCATTTAACTTAAATATTTGTTCACTATGCTCGGTAGTGAAGTGGTCAAGAGTGCACAAATTTTGAACTAAGGTAACTAATTCTGAAATAATAGGTATTAATGTAGCTACTAGTTTAGAAAGTTTCACCTTATTCTCTGCCACTTCTTGGCTGATTTTCTTTGTGAATTTGTAGTGATACTTCTCTTCTGCTCTTTCCTCAATGACCTTCTCAGTGTCTACATTCTGTGTGGTGATTGCCTCAGTCAGAACTGCAAGTTGATTAATGATGGGTGCAGTTTGATCAATCTTGGCAGTAAGAAATACCTACAATAGAATCTCCTTTGTTGTTTTTAGGACTTATGAATTTCTTTTTTCTTGTCAGAGCTTGTCCTAATGTTATTTTCTTTTGCATAGCTCCCCATACCTTGTCAGTGACTTAGGATCAAGTTTTCTTGGATCACAGTCGGGTATGTCTATGATCTCATCTAGTGTGACAGGGGCTTTACTTATCTTGTTGTTCTTTTTCTTCTAAATGTTGCTTGATGCAGGGGAATGAGGTATGATAGAAAGAGCCTTTTGTTGCTCAATTTCTATCATTGATTGCTTGAGAGGTGTGGTGCCTTGGATAGGTTGCTTGGTCAGTACTTGTTGGTCGGTTGTAGACGTCTCCACTTCAACCTTATCTTGACTTGCATCCTTCTCTGCCTTTCCACTATCCTTGGTGGGTGCATTACTTGGTTTGTTCTCTCCACTTTTATTTGTCTTCTCCCCTTTTTCCTCAACTTTGTTTATTGGTATATTTTCTTTGGGCTCAAGCGTTGTCTACTTTGCTTCAGTCATTATATTGATTGCTTGTATCAATAAAGGCATATTACCTGGTACAAGTGCATGTGAAACATCAGTAGTGTCCTTTTCATTTGTTTTCTTGGTTGCAATATTGACATCTTCATCAACCTTGGCATCATTATTAGAATCACCATGAGTGATATCTTGTATAGTTATGTCTAGTGTTTCTCCTAATGATTGCAATATTTGAGGAATATCATCCATGGCCTTACTTGCCTCTGTGGTTAAGTCAATAGGATTGACATCTTTGGTGTCATTGATGAATATGTTCTCGGGGCTTGGTGTGTCCTCCTTATCCTCGGTGTGAGAAGTCTTAGTTAGAGCCAATATCTGCTCAGGTGGATTCAAGATTTTAGTCTAAATATTATTGCTCTCTAATTCAATATCTTCTAACTTATCCTGCAATACTTTGTATGCTCTGATTTTTGCAGAAAATTTCTTTGTGTGCTCCTTAATTGTTGAGTCAATTTCTTCAATTGTGGAATTGGACATGAATGCAACTAGGGATCTCTCTCTCATCTTTTTCTCCATGTGCAATGTATATGTCCACCTAGCTGATATCTTGTCTTGTAGCTCCTATGGAATATGATTGCCAAATTGTAGAGGTACATATTTGTAAGCTACCATCATCTTAATGATTGCCTCTTCTATTTTGTTCTGATCCTCGGTAGACAGAGTTCCCCGTTGTATAATTATGATGTTGTATACTTCTTGTTTTGATAATTGACTCTGCAATTTCATCAATTATCTTTGGTATTTTGGCCTTTTCTGCTTGGATTCTCTATTTTCTTTCAACTTCTGCAGTAACATCATTGTCTTCTCTTCCTCTTAGATATCTTTTTCATTGTCTTGGATTGGTTGAGGCTTTAGGCTTTCTTTTCATATATTTCCTTACAATGACTTTCTTTAATGGTGGTGAGTCTACCTTTATTTTTTTGCTACTCGTTCTAGATGCAGTCGTTACTTTAGAAATTTTTGTTTTCTTGGCTTTGGTGGCTCTGCATCTGATTCTGTAGACTCTGAATCACTTAATTCTTTACTTTCACTGATGGGTGTCAGTTCCTCGGTGATGTCTACTAATTGTTCCAACTCTTCATCAGTTACCGAGAGTTTCTTCTAAAGTGTATTCACCATTTTTGTTTTCTTCCTTCCTATTTTCTTGACTTGTAAACCAGTCTTAATTCTTGACTTGGCTTCCTCATATGTGCCAAATCTTCTTAATGATTTTTCAACTGGTTCATTTAGGAGGGCTTCAATAGCTTTTGTAGCCATATCTATGTCAATTTCACAGTCTAATGGTGGTAACCATGCTATTCTTGGGTTGGCAACTTTGATGAGTGTTGTGTCGGTGTCAACTACAAAACATATCTCATCCTTGTATTGTTCAACTAACTATGTAGAGATTATCATCGTCTTCTATATCCTATTCTTGAATGTTGCAAAGTAGGCATCCAATAGGGGTGTGAAGTTATCTCCTAGTGATTTAATGTAATCACTAATCTGTGTTGTGATAAGTCGGTTGGTGTCCCAAGTGACATTACTGACGAAAGGAAAGAAATTTGAAAGTTAAATAATGTGCACATCAGTAGGGAACCAAAATTACATGTATTAGGTAAGGTTGATCTAATTTTTCTCATGTTTACTTCAAGTTGTTTCAGTAGCAGCTCAGCTAGGTCAAGTTGTAGTCCCTTCTTCACTATCTTGTATGTAGTGTCAACTGCTCCACAAGCAACGTTGTTCAATATTCTTTCTTAAAATAATTTGTATCCAATTACATATGCACCAAAGTTCATTTCAAGGTCGGTGATTGAATTGACTTTCAGACCTATGTCATCCCGCTCGGCTTTAGTTAACTCTTCAATCTCCGGGCGTCCAGGGTGCCTTAGGGATTTTTCCTTCTCGGTGATGGGGTATCCAGTTACTGCGTGAATCACATCATTTGTGATTGGCTTAGGTTCATCTAACCACATCTTTTTGTTATGTACTCAGTTGAGAACAATGCGAGTCCATTCAATCTTGAATTATTTTGGGAATAGTAGGGCATTGGTTAACCCTTTCACTTAAATGTGCTTGTACTCATCCTTTATGTTTCTATCCTTACATAGCTTCTGATAAGATTCTTCAAGCTCAACATCTCCAATCTCTGTAACTTTGAAGTGAATGTATGCACAAATGTCTTCAACTAGTAAAACCCTAGGTGGGATACTCAAAAATGCTCCTTTGTCGTTGGGTTGAGCAACAACCTCAGGGAAAAAATTTTAGTTTTGTTCCTCACAGGTCGATTTATTGATTAGAATAACCATTTTGTCCTTTTCCATCTTGATCTTTGAGGTTCGTGAAGTGGTTTCCATTGTTTGTTAAATTAGGGATTCTTCGCAAATAACCTGTTAGCTTGGTGAGTCTAGATACTTATTGGATGTAAGTTGTGAATGCTTGAAAACTGTTGGAGTAGCTTTGAAAGTGTTGTGAATCACTCTGCAATGTAGTTTCTCTAAATCTCTTATTCTTCGCTCTATAATTTTCTCTTTAATGCTGGGTGAACAAATTAGTTCACATTGCCCTTTTTATAGAAAATATATCCTAAGTGATGTATTAAATGCTTCACCTACCACTCGGTTGAAACAATGTAGATGCTCAGTTAACACACCAAAGTCTTCAGCTCGATGAGTATAAAATAATCAGTACAAAGAGTCAACTTGGTTTTATTCCACATGTTTACCGATGATGCTCGGTATATAGCGTCAACTTGGTTGTTTTCACATGTACATCAACGTGCAATTTATGCCTGGTTCATATTGATCGAGCATACTAGATTCACAAAACATAACATGCAATACCATAATGCATCTTATTCATGCTAATTTGGTATATTTTTAATGAATATAGGAACTGATGTGAAATATAACTTTGTAGAGTGTAGTTACATACTTGTATTGCTTAGGTGTGGGTGGTGGAATCACCTGATCCATTAGATGAGGTGTCACCAACTGTAGTGCTTGGTCCAACATTGTCATTGTTTAAAGCTCTCCTCCACATTTGATTTATCATTCTCATGATGTCTTCAATAGTATTTCCATTTGCAAAAGTTCTGGACTCTGTCACTCAATCTCTGCAGTCCTTACTTAAGTGACTAACCTTATGATATTGTAAGCATGCCATTCCAGGGTTAGTCTAGTTTCTAGATATTCTTATCCATTTCCTCATATAGTTTGCAGTTATATGTCCATATTTAGCACATGCTGTGCAATTTACCCAAGTTTTGTAATCTCAAACATATGCATTACCAACTCTTCTAGGTTGATATGCATTTTCTTGTTCTTTAGGTTTCCAGCCTTGCTTTATCTTTTTATTGCATTCATGAAATGTCTTCCCATGCATGTTGCAAGTAGGAAAATGTTTTTCCATGTAAGATTTCTTCTTTGGTTTGTTCAGCTTAGATCTGCATTCATGTGCTTTGTGTCCATGCTTGTTACAGTTATAAAAATTACCTATGAATGTAGAAGTATTTTTAGGAATACATTTTTCTTTTCTCTTGAAAACATTTGATGTGTGGCCTGGTTTTCCATAGTGATTACATGAACACTTATTTGGTCTTGGATTTGTGTAGACATTCCTTTGATCAACTCATTTTGATGATTCTCCATGCTCGGTATACCCTAAACCAGTATTGTTGTTGAGTCTTCTCTGTCCATTAAGAAATTCATCCATTCTTTTTTTTACTGTCTTCAGCTTTCTTGATCATATCATTATGTTGTTGTTGAATCTTCACTTCATGATTCAGTTTCTCATTTTCTTCTTTTATTTCACCAATAGCTTCCAATTTTCCAGCAAGTTCCATACCCACTCGGTTGGCCTCATGACTCATAAGAACTATGTGATTGGTGATCTCAATGTGATGTTCACTAAGTCTGTATCTCAGATTCTTTCTCTTGCAATTTTTCAGTAATCTTTCTCCTATCATCAATAGCTAAAGTTCTTTCTTGTTTAGCTTGTCTTGCATTATTCATAACATCAATCATTATTACCATTTGTGTCTCTTGACCGATCTGTAGTACTTTCACTTCTTAAGTCATACGTTGATTGATTTCATTTAGATCTGCAATGGTTACTTCAGATGTGTCAGATATACTACCAATTCCAAATCTAGATGAATCAAATAAGTCAGGTATCTCTTCTTCATGATAGTCAGTTTCATTGTAGCGAGATGCCATGATTTTTCTTTCATCCAATAACTCTTTCATTTTGTTTCTTGTCTCTTTGTATTGCTCAAAGAAAATTTGAATTCGCAACTTCTGATTCTCAATATTTTTATCAAGCTTATACCTTTCCATTGTAAGATATTTTCTCTCAAGTGATTACAATTTTCCAAATAAGAGAACTAGCTCTGATACCAATTTTTGGAATAATGGAATGGTGTGTACTGAGAGGGGATGGGTGAATCAGTACACTTAGAACTTTCACAATTTAAGCCTTAGTACTCATTACTTGCATAATCGACCATTGTAGCTTTACTAATTCATGCATGCAATATCATAGCATAACTGTAAATGCATGTAAAGAAACATTGAAACATTCATGAAACTCATTTACACATGACACAAGTATTTGATAATGCAGAAATCCTTGTTAGAAGGTAAAAAATGAGGTGGGGATGAAACCCACAAAGCTTCACTCTCTGTAGAATGGAAGGTACCTGTTAGGGCTACAAGTTTTGATCACTTCTGATGATATTACCCTATTAGGGGTAACATGTCAGACTTGTTAACTCTACTCGGTTAAGAGATTTTAGCAACACAATGTATGTGTGCACTCAGTTAAGAGATTTACGAAAAGACTGTTACGTCCACCTTGTGAGAGGATTTTGATGTTTGCTACAATTGTTAGAGAGTAACAAAATATATGACCTGATTGATGCAATCTTAATTTTCTAATTACGGATCCATTAAGTTCACAAAATATATATCACCTATTGTGATGGATAATACCTTTGTTCTGCTCGGTATCCTTGAATGTAGTTCTTCATAAACTGAATTTTTCTTTATCTATCCTTGTGCATTAAACTCTCTATCTGATCCATAAATGTCCTTGGTGGCTATAATCATCATATTCTTGATTGATTATTACATCTATATATATAAGATTTTGACCTAATTACGTTTCACAGTTTTCTTGAAAAACTCTAAGATCAAAGGTTTATAACTTGACCTCGATCTTCTAGTTTGCATTAATACAATCAGTTAACTAATTACATCCATAATTAATGCTTTTCTTGATCCACAAGAAATGGTTATCTAGCTAAGAAAAAAGCTATTTTAAAAATTAAAGTGCTTTAGCTGACGTGTAGGTAAGATCCACTTTTCTCGGTGAAATGGTGTCTCTTTGTGTAGACTGGTGCTTGGTTGATATACTGCTCAGTGTTCAAAACATTTTGGTGACCACTGTGCTCGGTGAATGTTGTTGCTCGGTGAGTGTTGTCGCTCGGTGATCGTGACCGACTGACCAAAACTATTTGTTTGTATACTAATGACAATTTTTGATCCTTTAAGGATTATCATCAACATTGATGGTATAACCAGAGTTTCACTAATAAAAGTGTACACTTAATTGACCTTTAACAAAGATCAAAAAATTTAATCAAAATGAATCTAATAAATTCTGATAACTTGGAAAATGTCATGAACCAAAATTACATTTTCATTAGGAGGATAACATAAAGTATCACGGGGAAAGAAATTGGTTTCTACAGGAATCTCATCCAAGAAATCAGGTAGTTGCATCTGAAACTCTAGGAGTTTTTGGAGATTCCCATGTCTTCCTCTTTTTCCATCTTTGGCTAGCTTCCTCAGGCCTTTCCTCGATCAATTCATCAGATTCTGAATCACTAAAGTTGTTCATGTCTATCATTTCTACATCATCTTCATGTCAATAGTTGTAAAACCAATTGTCCTCATCTGAAGCCCTAACATGAAGGAAGAAGAAAAGTGATTGTATAACCAAGATCAGTGTGCAAGGAACCATTGTATGCTGAAGCCCTAATGGATGTGATTGTATAACCAAGATCAGTGTGCAAGGAACCATTCTCCCATTAAGCATAGGCATATCATAGAATCTCGGTCTAGCTATAGTTATATCCCCTCTAATATTTTGTATCACCTTGTCCAGATTCCCTAAGTATTTTTGTTTAAAAATTATAGTACATAATCTTCCTATATCCAATTTCCCAGGATATATTTGAATGGTCATCACTATGAACATCATGTTAGTAATAACTGAGAGGGGGGGTGAATCAGTGGCCTCAAAAATATTCCAATAATCAACCCTTAAAACTTAGTACCACAATATTATACATCTAGTTATCTTCAATCCTATACCATGAATGCCTCCAAATACTTATATCAATTTACTAATACTCGGAATGCTTTGTAAAACCTTCTACTGTAGATTTACCGAATAACAGTCTGTTAATTTACCGAAAGACAATAAATTATCTAGAGTATACCGATCAATCCAATTAAGTTAAGTGTAATGCAAAACACTAAAGTAATGACTCATAAACACATTGACACATGGATTTTTAACGTGGAAACCATGTTAAGGGAAAAACCACTTGGTACCGGTAACCCAAAAATTTCACTCTTCTAAAGTGAGCTCGGTGAAGATCCAACCCTGTTAAAGGTTACAAACACACTATTAGGTGTGACCTTGTTAGAGGATTTAAAATTTTAGTCTGTCACTTGATATCAGGCATCTCTATGCTACCATCCTTGATCAAACACTCACTTGGCATGTTAATAGGTATCTGGCATCTCATGCTATCTTCATGATCAAAATTTTTGATACTGCATTGGATGTATCTCAATATAGAAAGGACATTTAAATCCCGCTTGGTTAAGAGAGTTTCTGAATCAATGGTTAAACTAAAATAGTATGATCTGTTCACATATACAACTTATACCTACAAATTTTCAGATGTATTGTAATCTCACAAAACTATTCTAATCAATATAACTATGTTTATACCTTTTCTCAAGTTTGATTCTTCTTGGTGATGTTGTGCTCTATTTCTCAGTGTCTGCAAAAAACTTTAGCTCTTTCCTTAGCTTGTTGATCATTACTGTATGAAGTTTCTCTTCATCAGTTTCTCTTCAGCATCCTCTTTTTCTCTTCTCCCCACACCAATTCGTAATGAATTGAGTTATCTCTTAAATAGAAATGATATCACCATTGTTAGGTTCTTGATCTTCTTGATCTCGGCATGATCCACAATTCTTGCCAATCAGATCTAAAGAAAAAATCTTGTTTTATCTAGCTGAGATCTTCTTGCCAACTGGACAAAATAGCTTTATATCAATTACTTATCTCTGGCTTTTCTTGTCGATAAAAACAATGATAACTACCAGTTAAATCTATATTTATCTCTTCCAGCTAGATATTTTGTCATTTTTTAACTCAAGTTAATTTAGGTTTAACTCTCTGATAGCGTCGGTCAACACTCCAGTTATCCTCGGGCTTCTACGTTGGTTAACACTATGTTTCTAGCCGTTGGGTTTTCTTGTGATTCTGCTCGTCGGTAATGCTCGTCAGTTTTCTTTCTTGGGCATCATTGTGACTTGACTGTCCGTGATCTCTATCCGTCGGGTTCCAGTGACCATTGATGTTTGTAGTCACAATGTGAATGCTTGTCTTTTATGTAGTAGAGAAAGAATAATCTTTATTTCTTTGATTCTCTGAAGTCTTTGACACTTTGATTAGAACCGGTTAGATTATATCAAGTTGACATCAATGAAAATACAATCCATTAACTGATTTAATGTCTTGCATTATCCTTTTGCATTTCGGTGATCAACTTAACATCTTCAAACATTCAATCAGTTACATGCCATCAATCTCTCCCTTTGGCATTGCTGGAAACATGCTACATTATCATACTATACTATCACTAATACAATATGAAATATATAGTTTCATCAAGATTTTGTAATGTAACTATTACAAATGTCTGGCTCTCGGTACACTCAAAAAATAGCTTAGATTTATTTCTTGCAGAGTGATTGTCTTCAATCTTTAATCCCTTCACTGGATTAAATGTATCATATGATATCTCTATTCTAATATGTGTTCTACCTTGACTATTCCTCTTCTTGATAATCTCTTTTTCTTTTTACAACACTCTTTCTCTTTGTCTGAACTCTCTCCCTTTGTTACTTCTCTCCCTTAGATGGATATTTCACGTGTAATCAATTTCTCTCCTTTATAATATTGATGAACTCTTCCTTTGTGATTCTCAGGGACTTCTCTTCATGGATAATGATATAATCTTTCCTTTTATCATATCTCTCCTTTATGTGATATGGAATCTTCTCTCCTTTTGATAATGAGATCATCTCCCCCTTTTCCTTTATGATAATTAGAAGATCATCTCTCCCTTTGACAACAATGCCAAACAAAAATAATTCTCCTTATATTATCATCTATATCATGTTCCATACCTTTGCATAATATATTCTTTGAATTTCCCAATCCATCAACAATACAATGTCTCTGGTCTTCAGTTTAGATATTGTACCTTGCAATGTACATATGTATCTGTTTCTATTCATCTCAGTGTTTGGATCAACATTACTGATCTCCAGATTTGGTATAGGCTGATGCAACTTCCTAGTCAGATTACTAACCGATAGACAAGGGTTGAACCCCTAGCCTCTATCTCAGGTACTCAAATGTATCCTTCGGTAATGACTTGGTGAATATATCATCTAACTGTTCCTTTGATTGAACATATTACAGTTTCACTTCCTTTTCTTGCACTTGTTCCCTTAAATAGTTATACTTGCTAGCAATATGCTTAGTCCTAGCATGCATGATTGGAATCTTAGAAATATTTATTGTACTGGTATTATCACAATAGATAATTACTAGTTCAAGGATCTTCGTATGCATACCTTCTAGTAATTGTTTGATCCTTGGAATATTAGAGCACTTTGTAGGAGCAACCACATATTCTGCTTCTACAGTAGATTGAGAGATGCATCCTTGCTTCTTGCTTATCCATGTGACAAGTCTGTCACCCATGAAGAATGCTCCTCTAGTTGTACTCTTTTGGTCATCAATGTTTAAGCCCAATCAACATCTGTATAGACTGGTAGCTCAAATTTTCCTTCTCTTTTGTACCACAAGCCATAGTCCTCAGTGTTCTTTAAATATCTCATAATTCTTTAGACAAAAGTCATATGTGATTCTTTGGGATTAGCAGAGAATCTTGCAACTATCTCCACTACATGTGCTATATATGGTCTGGTGTGATCAACATACATTAGTTTACCAATCATTGATCTATATAAGGTTTGGTTTACCTCATTTTTCTTGTCTTCTTTTGTCATCTTTCATCCAGTAGTCATAGGTGTTCCAACTGGTTTGGAATCTTCCATCTTGAATATCTTTAGCACTTCCTTGATGTATTTGGACTGAGTGATGTATATGCCTGCATCTTGTTGAAGAATCTGTAGACCAAGAAATAATTTGATCTCTCCAAACATAGACATTTCAAATTACTTTTTCATTTCATTAGCAAAGGATTTGCATAACAATTCATCCCCTCTAAAAATGATATCATCAACAAAAATTTCAGTAATCAGAATATTACCATTGGTATCTTCTTTTAAGTACAGATTGCTATTTTTACTTGTTCTAACAAATTTTATGCTAATGGGATATGAGTGAAGTCTTTCATACCAGGCTCTCGGTGCTTGTTTTAATCCATACAAGGCTTTATGTAGTCTACATACCATGTTTCTCTTGTTTGGATAAACAAACCCTTTCGGTCGTTCAATGTATACCTCTTCTTCAAGTATTCCATTTAGGAATGCAAATTTGACATCCATTTAGTATACCTTGAATTCTTTAAATGCAGCATAAGCAAGTAAGATTCTAACTCCTTCTAGTCTAGCAACGGGTGCAAAGGTTTCTCCATAATCAATACCTTCTTCTTGTGCATATCCCTTGCATACTAATATTGCTTTGTTTCTAGTGACTTCTCCATTCTCATTCAGCTTGTTTCTGAATATCCATGTGGTATCGATGATATTATTGTCATCTGGTCTCAGTACTAGTGTCCATGTATTATTCTTCTCAATATGTTGTATCTCCTTATTCATATCACCGACCCATTTTTCATTCTCAAGTGCATTGTAAATAGATTTAGGCTCAAAATCACAAAGTAAACATCTGGTGTTAAGTGACTTACTTCTTGTTCTTGTTCCAGCCTTCTTGTCTCCTGTGATTTGATTCTGTGGATGATGTGTTCTGACATACTTGGAAAGTTTTGGTTCATCTTTGTGTTCATCATTCTGATCATCTTCTTCACCTTCATTTTCATCTCCATTGTTCGGAACATCATCTTGAGTATTATCCTGATCATCGGTAATTGTAGCCTGATGCTCGGGTGCAATGTTCTAATTCTCGAGAGCGACACATTGTTGCTCGGGTAGAGTGTCAGGTTCTATATAAACAAACCTGTTGTATTCCTCTGGGTCCTTTTTTATTTCCTTATCATTCTTTTCTGCAAATTCATCTATTTTTACATTTGCACTTTCAATGATTTTGTTAGATGACTTGTTAAGACATTTATAAGCCTTTCTTTTGGTTGAATACCCTAGGAAGATACCTTCTTCACTTTTGTAGTCAATTTTTCCATTTCTATCATCCTTCAATATATAACATTGACTACCAGAGATTCTGAAGTAACTTACATTGGGTGTATGACCATACCAAATCTCATATGGTGTCTTCTTTGTGTCATTAAATTGTACTATGTTTAGGGTATAGGCAGCAATACTGACAACTTCACTCTAGAATGTTTGAGTGATGCTTTTCTCAATCATCAATGTTCTTGCATAGTCAATAATTGATCTATTTCTCCTCTCAGCAATTCCATTTTTCCATGGTTTCCTTGGTGCATAAAATTTTATATCTTCATAGTAGCTCTTTGTCCTCATCGGTCCACATAGATCTGTATGAACTAATTCTAGAATTGTAGTAGATGTATGGGTTTTGCTATTGAAACTAGACTTTGTCATCTTATCTTTTTGACAATTCTTGCACATGATATGCTTGGGCTTAGTCATCATCGGTAAGCCTCTGACATTCCTTTTGTTGCTTATCTTTATCATGTTGTCAAAGTTCACATGACACTCAAAGTTCATCTTTATCTTTTGTTCCACAACCATAAGTATTCATTTCTAGCCATCAAACAAGTGGTGTTAGTGTCATCAAGATAGAAAAGGTTACCTTTTGTCTTCTCACTGGTTCCAATCAACCTTCCTGATTCATTGAAGATCTTTGCCTTCTTATTTTTAAATGCTACTCTGTGACCTGAATTTTTCAACTGAGAAGCACTTAACAAATTGTAATTTCAACCTTTAACCCAGTAAGCATTTTCACATTTTATCAGGTTATTCAACATTATGGTTCCTTTAGCTTCAACTAGACAAGGTGTATCATTTCCCATTCTCACTGAACCACCATTATAGTATTGAAATGTCTCAAAATTTTGTTTTTCACCGGTCATATGGTGAGCGCAGCCACTATTTATGATCCAGACAACATTTTTACTAACTTTAGATATGAGTGCAGTTTCTACACACCTTTCTTCATCTTCATCTGAATAATCCTTCATGGCTACAAATACCATCTCGATGTCTTCTTTTGATTTGGTGTCAGTTTCATCAGCTCTATTCTTAGCTACGTAACAAGAGTTCTTCCCTTTGTCCTTGTAGTCTCGGGTATCTCTCTTGTCAGATTGTCGGTTGCTCCGGTAATCTCTATTTTTACCTTTGTCAAAATTCTTCTCATAAGGTCTGTCATTTCCTCTATCATCTTTTCTTTGGTTTGGACATCTTGCAGAAAAGTGTCCAACCTCTTTATAATTGAAACATACAAGTGGTAATCTACCTTTGTATTTTCCTTTGCCTCTCTTCAATCTTCTTTCCTTTAGTGCTTCAATCTCATCAAGTCCTTGATCCTCATTATCACTGTCACTATCACTTGTAATAGCATGTCTATGACTTGAGTTACTTACCTTTAGAGAATATTTGAATGCAGATTCTATAGATGGTAAGACACTATTATCAAAGTTATTCATCTCAAATGAAATTATTCTACCAATCAGACTATCTAGAGTAACTGTATTGTTTGCAAATTCTCTCATTTCTTGAATAACAGAAACTCTAATAGCATAAAAAAGCAATAAGGTTCTTAATATTTTGCTTACCACTGTCTCCTCTTCAAGTACACCTCCAACTCCTCAGATAGCATTTACTACCTCTTTCATTCTGTAGCTATACTGAGTAATATTTTCTCCTTCTTTCATCCTTAGGTCATCAAACCTTCCTCTTAGGATTTCTGCCTTTTCTCTGAGTACATTAGTATCTCCTCCATGTATAAGCTTCAACTTATCCCACATTTGCTTTGCAGAGCTTTAGGTTTTGACATCTTCAAACTCAGCATCGGAGAGTGATGATGGAAGTTCTATCATCATACAGTTATGCTCATGCTTAACTCTTAATTGCTCAAGAGTATGAGGTCCTGTAGGCAACACATATTCAGTATCTAAGTATTGAACAATATCATTTCAATACCTAATAAGTGGAGTCTTATTATGCTTTTCCATAATGCAGAGTTGTCTTTATTCAACTTGGGCACATCTCGTCTTTTCATCTTGTGATCTTTTGCTTGAGCTATTAAACTCCCTTTCTAAGAACACAAGCTCTGATACCAATTGTTAGTAATAACTGAGAGGGGGAGTGAATCAGTGGCCTAAAAAATATTCCAATAATCAACCCTTAAAACTTAGTACCACAATATTGTACCTCTAGTTTTCAGTCCTATAAGATAAATGCCTCCAAATATTTATATCAATTTACTACTCCTCGAAATGCTTTGTAAAACCTTCTACTATAGATTTACTGAATAACAGTCTGTTAATTTACCGAAAGACAATAAATTATCTAGAGTATATCGATCAATCCAATTAAGTTAAGTGTAATGAAAAACACTAAAGTAATGACTCATAAATGGATTTTTAACGTGGAAACCATGTTAAGGGAAAACCCACTTGGGTTTGGTAACCCAACATTTTCACTCTTATGAAGTGAGATCAGTGAAGAGCCAACCCTATTAAAGGTTACAAACACATTGTTAGGTGTGACCTTGTTAGAGGATTTAAAATTTTAGTCTGTCACTTGATATTGGGCATCTCTATGCTACCATACTTGATCAAACACTCACTTGGCCTACCAATAGGTATCTTGCATCTCATACTATCTTCATGATCAAACTTTTTGATACTCCATTAATTGTATCTCAATATAGAAAGGATCTTTAAATCTGACTTGGTTAAGAGACTTTCTGAATCAATGGTTAAACTGAAACAGTATGATATGTTCACATATACAACTCATACTTGCAGATTTTTAGATCTATTGTAATCTCACAAAACTATTCTGATCAATATAAATCTGTTTATACTGTTGCTCCACTTTGATTCTTCTCAATGATGTTGTGCTCTATTGCTCGGTGTCCACAAAAAACTTTATCTCTTTCCTTAGCTTGTTGATCAACACTATATGAAGTTTCTCTTCATCAGTTTCTCTTCAGCATCCTCTTTTTCTCTTCTCACCACACCAATTCATAATGAATTGAGTTATCTCTTAAATAGACATGATATCACCATTGTTAGGTTCTTGATCTTCTTGATCTTGGCGTGATCCACAATTCTCGCCAATCAGATTTAAAGCAAAAATCCTATTTTATCTCATTGAGATCTTCTCACCAACTGGACAAAAAAACTTTAAATCAATTACTTATCTTTGGCTTATCTTGTCGATGAAAACAATGATAACTACCAGTTAACTCTATATTTAGCTCTGCCAGCTAGATATGTTTTCATTTCTGAACTCAAGTTAATTTTGGTTTAACTCTCTGATAGCATCGGTCAACACTCCAGTTCTCGTCGGGCTTCTCCATCGGTTAACACTATGTTTCTGCAAGTCGGGTTTGCTTTTGATTCTTCTCATCGATAATGCTAATCAGTTTTCTTGCTCGGGCAACATAGTGACTTGACTGTCAGTGATCTCTATCCATCAAGTTCCACTGACTGTCAGTGTTTTTAATCACAATGTGAATGCTTGTCTTTTATGCATTACAGAAAGCATAATCTTTATTTCTCTGATTCTCTAAAGTCTTTGAAACTTTGATTATAACCGATTAGATTATATCAAGTTGACATCAGTGACAATACAATCCAATAAATGATTTAATGTCTTGCATCATCCTTCTATATTTTGGTGTTCAACTTAACATCTTCAAACATTCAATCAGTTACATGTCATCACATCACTGGGATATCAGAGTTAACCCTATATTATTCTTCATTGGATAAAAATTCCATACCTAGGATTTGATAAATGACTCCTAAGATTAAAGAGTGGGTATTCAGCATAACAGATTTTAATTTGTTGATGGTAATTTCACCTTCAAAGGCTAACTATGGCTTAGCACCTTTCAATTTAATTGGTGTAGACATGGTTAATCGGAAGAACATTAATGCAGGTGCCTTGTGAAAGAAAGATGCTCTCACGACTTAGTTAAATAGGCTCCTCATCTTCCTAAATATATTCGGAAACCATTTATCTCTTGAACTCCTCATATTCGATCTTGGTTGTTCAATTTCCTATAACAGAACGGGTCTAAAAGCTAAAAGATATGCCTATAAATTTTTTAAAGCCCTACCCTTACACAATTTCTGCAGGGATTCAGAAGAGAAATCCAAAGGAATTAATCTGTTTAAGAAAAATACACAATAATATTTCTAAGGGTTCATTCCTTTGGTGTATATTATATAACATAATATGCATGTACTAAAATTTTAGACATTCCATAATTTATATTTACTACACTTCGCATACAGACAGGACTATTAAGCCCCTATTCTATCTTGGGTGTATTTTTCCTCTCTGAAATTGAAGATATGTATTCAACATAGATAACCATTGTGAGGAATAAAATGACAAAAAGGATGAAATTTATTTAATCAAATAAGTTTTCATCTTGTGAAAAATCTAGTCTCTATTTTGATTAGACTTTAAATATCCCTTAAAAGAAAAAGTATATAGAAATTTCATACACCTTATATACTCTTTCAAAAGTTTTTCAAAGGCTTATTGTCTAGGGCACACAAAAGAAATTACATCCATTTAGTTAATCTATTTAAATAAATAGTAGATCCTTACAGTCTCCATTACAAACTTAAAACGTAAAATATTTCTACAAAATCAACTTACATTGTCTGTGTATCTTCTAATATAGACCTACATCTAGATAAGACATATCTTGTCTATTTATGTTTATGACTAATAAGGACCTGTAAATAATAGTAAAGGGGTCCATCTTATTTAAAACTGAACCCTAAGATATGTATATATGGTCAGATGCTTTATCTATTTCTTCATCATTATTACCAGTTCTTCATCTGAGTCCTCCATTTCTTCATCTACAAGCCCCATGGGAGCTTTGTTCTTTGCCACGGTTTTAACTTTCTTTTTCCAGCTAGTTTTGATAATTTTTGGTGCAAACACATGTATCCTGTCAAGGGAGACTCCATGAAATGGATCTGGAATTTCATATCCTTCCACTTTCATGTATTCTTCAAACCAAATATTGTCTTCTGTAGGCACCATCTTATGCCATTTCATCAAAAACCCCACATTCATCTCTATCTTCGTCCAATGTTCATTGATCGTCATATTGTTTTTGAAGATCATTATCGAACGTTTAAACAAATTCTCCCTATCCTTAAGGCTGCCCACATCTGCTTTCATGTAAAAATTTGGTAGTGGGATCTCCAGATTCTTATCTACACTATAGACAACTTCTTCTAGTCCCAAGAGATTTTTATCCTGAAAGATAGCCTTACATAACTGAACTATATCTTCCCTAGAGACTCTAGATAGAAAGATATCATATGAATGTGCCTACTATCTCTCAATTAGTTCTGAGTGTGTATTCAAGATCCTTCCCATCTTCTCCAAAATATTTTCAACCACCCTTTGAGTCATATCATCAGAAATAACCACTATTTTATTCCTTCTTTCCGGCTGAATGCTTCCTCGAAATTCCATTTCCCTCTTTTCTTTCTTGTGAAAAACCATAACATTAGTTTACATTGTAAAAACTTGTTCTCTTGCTCTCACATATTGATGACTACACATTTGCTAATAAAAATTCGGCCTCCATAATCTGATACATTGGTGATTGCCAACACACGTTAGGACTTATACTCATTAATTGGACAACATTTTACACGTGTTACTCCGCTAGTTTTATGGAAATAGGAGAATCTGTGTCCTACTACTCGTTTGTTTTCAGGATCATCTAGTTTTAACTAAATATTTTATGATCTCAACATTAACATCTAATCATGCCTTGGGTAATTATAATATTAAATGTTGAGGAGCTTAGGGTTGTTTGGGAATGATCACAAGTTAAGACTAACAATTGTTAAGGCTAATAGTTGTTTCAAATTGCCCCTTTAGATTCTTGGTAGTCAGAGAAAATGATTATTTAAGAAGACCTTATCTGATAATTGCCTTATTTACTTTTAAAGCTTCTCTTATCTATTCATACTTAGTAGTATTATTCCAACCTAATTTAACTAAAATCTTATCCTACTTAAAGATTATTGGTTCTTCTATAGCTTACTACTATCATCCTTTCAAATATAATCCTGGAATAAAGTAATCAACCCTAGAAGAAATCAAATAAAAGATCACCCATTCTACCTAAATAAAGAGGTGAAAGAGAACAAGGACCTATAATCATCTAAATATTATTTTCTTCTATTTGATCTTTTGATTATTCAGATTTTTAAGGCCTCTCTAGATTAAGACAAAGGTATATCATAATATCTCAATTTGCCTCCTCGATTCATCCTATCTTTAATATCATCTACCCTGATTTCTATCTATAAGATATGTATTAAATATTAATAATTATTCATTTGTGTCCTTGACCATAGATGATTGAAAATTTTAACCTTTTCTAAAATTTTCTACATCGGTTGCCTACATTGTTACCTTCCTTACAACATAGAGGGATTTAAAAAAGGATTGCTTATATGAGCATCTATAGTCCTTTTGATTATTTAAGACAGAGAAATCTATATGGAACACCTGAGCATTTACTAACCCCTATTGATTGATTATTTATAATTTTAGAGAAGAAATTATTCTAAAGGCTTCATAAAAACTTATCATTGATACATATATAACGCCCTATGTAACAATTAGACAGAATGTCTGCAGTCAAATTTCCTTAACATTTTCATTTTGGAATCAAACTCTAAAATTACTGAAAGAGAAAGAGTTTGATTTAAAGATGGGATTTTTTTTTAAAGTATCATAGGGAATTCTTCCTACCTACCTACATCCTAATAACACATACCATATTCCTATATTAATCTGAGAAACTTCTAAAACCTTCTTACCTTAGTTAGATGGGCCCACTCAAAGATTATTTTCATATGTTTTCTTCTATATTCTCCTATCCCTATCTATCTTAACATATTAGGACTTAAGGTATGAGAGACCCTATCTAGCTTCCTATAACTGCTCCTAACTGAGATCTAGTACTGTAGATAATAATATCTGAGAACTAGGGCCTCACTATATGATATATAAGACACAAGTCTTATCTATTTTTGATGCCTTAACACTATTCCCAAGCCGGTGACCCTGAGAAAGTACCACAAGAACTGTCTAGAGTTTAGAGAACTTTGTAAAACCTTTAACCTAACTCTATTATCAAAAGATTAAGATGATTTTAAGTTACCCATATCTAGAACCTCATGCTGAACAAAGGGGGATCTAGATATTAATAGATTCATCTGTGTTACCATCAACACCTTCATTTGCTAAGGCATCATCTACTTTATTACCCTCCCTGTATATATGATTCACAGTATAATGGGGTACCTTAGAAAGAAGCTCACTTATTCTCCCCACCATACCAGTTAGGCACTAATTAGGTATTTTTCCACTTCTTACAACATTGATAACCAAAGAAGAGTCCCCTTCAATTTCAAATTTCTCTAGGTTTAACCTGTTACATAATAGTAGTCCTTCAATTAAAGCAAAGAATTCTGCATAATTGTTAGATTCATGTCCCATATATATTGATCTACTTTCTATCCTAATCCCTTCCCAATTGTGGATACAACATCTAGATCCTACCTCCCTCGGGTTACCCCTTGATGCCCATCAAATTTAAGTTTATATCATTCTAAAGAAGGAGGTTTCCACACATAATTAGCCCTCTTATCCTCTTTATCTGATCTCCCTTTCCAAAAAAAGGGAGAGATCTTTAAACGATACCATTTATTTGTGAATAGCATCATCTTGTCTTGAGAATACCATGTCTATTCATCCTAGCATATTTATACAGTTTACCGTTTCAACTATACTAGCTTCTACTTTATTCAAAAATTATTCTAGACTAAGCTTTGTCTCTTTAAAGATACGTATGTTTCTTTCCTTCCAGATTTCCCATATCAGAATTGAGGGGGAAATTATCCATATTTTTTTGAATAGATCATTAGCTTTAGCCCGATGCCAACTTTTGAATATCTCCACAATATCATTCTAGAACGCAGATTTCCAATTCAATTTCTCAGCCAAGCATATCTAAGAAACATAGGAGAAGTTGCATCCCACAAGTAACTGATCTGCACTCTAACTTTATTTTTCACACAAGGGGCACCTAGAAGGGACTATGAAACCTATTTTCCTAAACCATTCCATTGTCAGTATACTTCTTTGCAGAGTCACCCATGCAAACATTCCTTCTTTAGGAATACAATCTTTATCCCAGCAGAGGTCAATGGGTATGTTTATTTTCACCGAGTTCTCTTTAAGTAATAAATCATATCCCTCTTTAGAGTTGTATACACTATTCTTAGTGTTGGCCCAAATGACAGTATCCGAGCCTATTCTAGGATTGATTGTATTGTTCTTTAAGATGTCCTCAATTTTTCTTATAAAATCTCCAGAAAAACCCAAGTTCTCAAAAGATATCCACTGCCACCCCAGAGTCAGGTCACCATAAGGGTATAAAATATAATCCTTAATCTATTGTTCCATCATTATTTAACAAAGGTCTCAAGGGGGAATAAGCTCCCCATGAATCTTCCCAAAACAAGGCCTTTCCACCATCTTTAATATCTCAAGTATTACCATCCATAATGAGGTTCCCACAATCTCTAATAAAATTCAACACTCTAGAGCCTTTTAGAAGAGAAATATCCCTACATATACTCAAATCATCTCTACCATCTAAATATTTAAATCTTAATATCATGACCCATTTTGAATTCGGTTCTCTAATCATTTTCCACACTAATTTGGCTCCTAAGGATTTATTTTGTTGCTTAATTTCTTTTATGCTAAGGCCCTCATCCTCTTTCTTTTTGAAGATTGAATTCCACACTATCAAAGCCATCTTTGATTTTTCTCTTGTACCTTGCCAAAAAAAGGTTCTCAATTTCTTAGTAATTTTATTATTTATACACTCAGGCAAATTAAAACACATGATTTGGTATATTGGAATGGATGACAAGACATATTTAATCATCAAATATTTACGTGTATTTGTTATCCACCTTCCTTTCCAAGTATCTATTTTCTTATCTATATTATTTATCACATTGTTCCAAAGATTTGATGATCTATTACCCTTATCTAAAGGAAGCCCTAAATACTTACACGAAAGGGCCCCTATTTTAAATTCTAAAATCCTAGTTATTACACCTTCTACTTCTTTATGAGTATTAAAGAAAAATATTTCTATTTTTTCCTTGTTAATCTGTTGAGCTGAAGCTATACAATAATTACATAGGATCTTATGAAAATCCCTTTCTTCTTTTACACTAGACTCACCAAAGAGTAGGCTATCATCTACAAACTACTAGTGAGTACAAGGGTCGAGTTCAGAGGTAATCTTAATTCCTTTCAAGGATCCCTCCTGCCAAGCGTTAAATAGGGACCTAGAGCTTCCACCATTATATTAAAGAGAAAGGGAGATAGTGGAACCCCTTGTCTCAAACCTTAAGAAATATTGAAAAAAACTGGAGGGGATCCATATACCAGAATTGACATCCTAGGTCCATATATACACTCAAAAATCAAATTTATCCATCTCTTTGAGAATCCAAATGCTTCCAAAAACTTAGATAAGAATATCCAATTCACTTTATCATATTCTTTCCTAATGTCTAATTTTATTAACATACCGGGTTCCTTATTACTTTCTACATAATGTATCACTTCGTGAGAAATATTAACCTTGTCTAAAATGGATCTGTTAGCAATGAAACCAATTTACTCTTCAAATATTAACCCTATAAGTAAAGCTTTAAGTCTATTTGCTAGTATTTTGGTGAGAAGTTTGTACAATGTATTGCACTGAGAGATAGGTCTGAAATCATCATAGCTATCTAGGTTTGATTTTTTAGGAATTAACGCAATAAAAGTGTTGTTGATTTCTTTTAACAACTTCCCTGAATTTCTCATACCTTCTAAGGCCTCCACTACTTCTTTACCAATAAAGGGACAACATTTTTTAAAGAAGAAGATAGGAAAGTCATCCAGACTGGGAGATTTATCCGAGTGTAAATCTTTTAGTGTCTTTTCTGCCTCTTCTTCTGAAAATTTTGCGTTTAATATTCTATTTTGATTATCAGTGATTATTCTTGGTATATTTCTCATAAATTCATATTGTGTAGTCCTATTCAAGCCATCCTTATTTTTTATAATATTTACAAAATACTTTATCATCTTTGAGGAGATATCCTCCAGATTCTCTATTATTTCCCCATTATTTCTCTTAATTTTCATTATTATATTAATATTCCTTCTAGCTTTTGTGATGTTATGGAAAAACATATTCTTATCACCTTCTGCTAAATAAGTTTCTCTTGATTTTTGCTTCCAAAAGGTTTCCTCTCTAGCTAAAACTTCCTCAGATTCCTTAAGAAGAACTTTCTCTTCGTTAAAGGTCTCATGATTCATTCCCATAACAAAGACTTCCTCGTTCAACATTTTGATTTTACTTTCGGTCTCCATTTTCTTCTCAAAGATGTTCCCAAAGGTTTTTTTATTCCAGATTATTAAAATTTTCTTAATTCATTTCTTTTTAGACACTAAAATGTATGTTTTGGATCTCTCAAAGATTGCTTCTTTCCACCATTTTTCTATATTACTTAAACACTCTTCATTCATTAGCCACATCTTTTCGAACTTAAATGGGTTTTTCTTAGGAAAAATTTCCTCCTTGACCTCCAGATCCACACGATAGTGATCTGAGCCTGATACTGGAAATATATTGGCATTCATGTCAAAGTCAAAGTTTTCCAAATTACCAATGAAGAAAAACCTATCCAACTTTTTAGCTATCAAACTTATATCAGCCCTTCTATTAGACCAAGTAAAACTTCCATTTTCTGAAACAATTTCCATAGCACCAAGATTGTCAAGCCAATTGTTAAATTCCATCATAGTTTGAGTAATCTTCTTCGAGCCTCTGAGTTTGTCTTGTTCTCTTAAAATAGCATTTAAATCTCCCCCCCATTACTATATTGTCATTTAAATGATGATTTGCAAATTTTTCAATTTTTCTCCATACCTCTCTTTTTTCATGAAGAAACTTTGGTCCATAGAAGTTTAATAGTAAGAAATTTAGATTTCTATTTGAGCTCCTTGTCCCACCACAAGACCAATTTGGGTTATAAAATTTTGGATCATAGGTATAGAAACTAGTGTTCCACATTACCGCAATCCCTCCAGAGGCTCTATTAGAGGGAACACCCATGATCTCCCACAATCTCATTTTCCTCTTAAGAACTCTATATCCTTCCTCATCTAGCTTAGTCTCTTGTAAAATAACTATTTCTGAATTAAGTAAAGAAATTTGACTTTTAATCAGGTGATTCTTGTTAGAGGCATTAAGGCCCCTAACATTCCATGAAATGACCTTCATGGTTGATTGGGAAGGAACTTCCCCTTCCCTGAATCAAGAAGCAAGGTTATTTTAACTTGACCAACTACAAGTCCTTCGATTCTTAATTTCTTAAGAGATTTCCTACCTCTTTTTTAGGTTGTTTCGCACAGTCTGGTGTTTCTTTCCCTTTTAGATTCATTTTAATCCTAATCTTACTATGTTTTCTTCCCTACTAGTTGTTTTGTTTTCCTTGTCTAATTTTGTGTCCTCTTCTCCCATAATTTTCAAAATCTTCATTATCGTCCCTTGATCCTCTTCCTGCATTTCCCCAACACCTCTTGGAGTATGAATGTCAATTCCTAGAAACTCATTAATAGCCTCTATTTCCTCTCTTTCCCACATATTCTATCTTGGAGGAGATCCAACCCTAGTGTTACAATCTTCCAAGCTGAGAAGATTAAGCTCTTCACCATCAAAGTCCAATAGGTTTTTATTGCTTGACTTGTTCCTTTCATTCTTCTCAAGACAAACCTTTGTCTGATTACCCCCAAATCGCTTATTTATAGATTCTACTTCTTGTAAAAATCATCCTCCATCCATTGATTCCTCTTTGATATTACTAAGTTCGTTCTCTACAAATTCTCTCACAACATTATCCTTATCTCTTACTTTAACCAAGGAGTCTCTATAAACCTCCAAACTAATAGCTTCCTTCCTAGAAAAATTAGGGAAAATACAATTGTTGGAATACTCCTTATCCTTATCACTACAGATTTCTTTCCCTAAAATAATGAATTTCTCAACCATGACCTATTGATTCTTAACCTCAGGGAGATTAACTAAAACACAACCTCCCTTATGCTCATTGAATCTTAAAGAAAGAGACCCCGGAGAAGAGACTTTGAGGGACTAAGGAGAGCTATGGATTAAGGGACCCTAAAAAAATTCTTTCATCTTAGAGATAATTTCTGGCTCAATTCTAAAAGACCTGCTCTTACTCTTAATCACAATCGGTTTGAGGGTTTTAATTTTGATATTCATTCTTCCAATAATTATACAGTTTGTTTTAGGAAATTCCATTTCTACCCTACCTACATATTTTTCTAATAAATTTCCAATTTTTCTAAGATATTCTTCACTGATTAGTTCCACTAGGAGCGCCTTTAATAAAATTGTTCTTCCGACATAGAAGTTTAATAACGTGCTAGGGTTGAAAGCCAAAGTCCAATCCAAAACTATGAAATATATTCCTCTATACCTAGGGCATCCTCCATTTAGAAATTTCTCTTTTAGGGTTTTATTATTACAACCAATATATAAAAATTCATGAGAAAGCAATGCTATAACAATCTTATTATGTAATTCCATCCTCAACCACACTGTAATCAATTTAGTAGGGACCCCAAAATCATTCCATCTAGAAAAGATGCTGAAATATTTCTCTAGATCTTGATTTCTTTCTATCATACCATCTGATACTTCCAAAGCCAACATCTCTTCATGATGACGGGATATGGGGTTCGTTGCTTGAACTTAATTTTTCTTGACCGCGCGACGGTGGGGAGGGTAATAAAGCAGAACATGCATCAAGTCTGCAATATATTTCTTTGATTAGGTCTGGAAATATCTCTGCTATATTTCAGATTATGTAATTGAGAAAATCTATTCATAGTATTGAGCGGTTGCCGGTGGTTGAATATAGTGTTAAAAGAACCATAAGATTGATTTGATCTGTTACGCATCTTCCTATTTTTTTGTCTTATAGGTAACAGTATATCATTGGTCAGATGAAGAAGATGGAGCCTTCTTTTCCAATTCCTCTCTGGTGCCCCTCGTCCCCTGAAACCACCTCCTTCTTCCCTTTGCAGATAAAGCATCACAAGTTGAGCTTCTTGGGAAGACAAAGGTGGAATGGAAACCCTGGGCATCGCAAAGAGGCTCAAAATGTTGAGGAGAAAAGGGATTATAATCACAGAAAGAGCCCATAAATCAAGCTTGGAAGTAATATTTAGTTCTTCAAAAAACATTGAGCTATTTTTCTATCACGATCTATCCAGAAAAAATCCACAGGAAATGCAGGTTTATGCAGAGCCTTATGATCACCCATTTTCACATAATTATCTAGTATATTTGTAATGTTAAAATTATTATTAGTCATTTAACAATTATTATAACTAAAATCTTAGAATATATATATATATATATATATATATATATATGCATATACACATATATATACCCATATATATGTATATAAATATGTAGATGTATATGTATGTGTATATGTATGTATGTATGTATGTGTGTGTGTGTATACATACATACACATACATACCGGTGCATATGGAAATTTTAGATTGGCCCAAACCAAGTGAGGCCACAATCAAGAGATCTCATCCTTGACATGAATGTGCAACAATCCAAATCTAAGAATGTGATAGTCTAGTGGGGGTACAAAGCTTATGAGAACACTATCATGGTGAGGGTATGGAGCATAGGATTGAATCCACTAGGTCACTTGGTATGAATGCCAACAACATCAATGTCATGGTTCTAACCTACAAGCACACTATATTAGCATAGGCACAAGCTTGTGATCACAATGGTTCAATAGGAATTTGAACATTGATAACAACATTAATAATGTCATGAGTTAACCATGCCACACTATTTGATGAACACCTAAAATCTTAAAATATTATATGAACAATCATTATGTGTGTGTGTGTGTGAATTATTTTAAATAAGAAAATGAAGTAATTACTATTTAGAAAAAAAAGTATATACACGTCCTAATAATTTTAATTAATTATTATTAACTACACTTTCTTATATATTATGAAACTAGCTACTATATTAAAAAAGGAACCTAAAATATTTTTGAGTCAAAACAAATCAAATTATTTGTAGTTGATTTGAAATGTTTCCATACCTTTTCACCTCAAATTTTTTCTTTTAATTATTATAGGACTATTTTGTGAGTTGAATTGTTGATACTCCTCTTTATAAACTTGCCTATAATATTAATAAATGCAAACCCCTCTTGCATTTTCATGTTCTTCCCAAAATACCTCAGACATTCTCAACCATTTTTTCAATATGAAAACTTAATATATAATAAAAAAAGTAAGGTTGTTATTTTTTTTTTGCCAAAGTCCTTCTAATTTGAATATAAATTAAATCTATAATAATATATTTGTGTTTAGAATTGAAACTCTAACAGAAGATGTTATCCATTGAAAAATAAATAAGTAAATGAGAATAAAAAGGCATTTTGCATTTTTTTTGTGGTTGGTGTAGTTTTATTGTTTGATTATAGTTTATGTTAGGTTAGGAGGATGAATTTTAAAAATGCATCATAGTCTATTTTTTGTTGTTATTTTTAATAGGATGACAAAGTTGTATATGGTCTTGTTTTATATGGTACAATGACATATATTATTTATTCTAGAGCTATTATGCATAACCATGGATTTATCATCTACATAATTATTATTTACTACATGTGCCAAAAAATGGGTTGTTTAAGAGCTTGGGTGGTTTTAAAGGCACCTTTGCGAGTTTTTCTTAAGGATGTAAAACAATAAAACTTCCTTGATAGAAATTTAATCTTGCTAAGATTTTAATTGATTCAAAAAATGGCATTGGAAAAATACTTAGCTTTTTAAATGATAGAAAGTGCTTTTACTAAGAAAGCACATCAATAACATCTATTTTATATTCTATTATTAATAATAATTTTCAAATATGCTTTGTGTTCCTATTTTTTCGTACTTGTTATGTTTCTGTATTAACGTGGATACAGTTAATTATTCAATATGAATTTGGGTAATTTAATCATTACTATAGTTAAAATCTTAGAATATTATATGAACAATCCCAATTTAATAATTAATCTAATTAATAATTATTATATTAAAATCTTAAAATATATTGATATATTTTGTAATACAAAATTTATTATTTTGACATATTTTAACTAAAAAATAGTGATCTTTTATTTACTAAATAATTTCATGTACTAACACTTTTGATTAATTTGTATTAGTTAAAATATCTTATCTTACATATCATGAAACTTTTTTTTTTCAAAAAACCATGGTAATAAATTTATTCAGATCAAATCAAAGAGTACAAATTAAGGGCCCAAGTCCAAACCAAAAATATACAACCACCTTAAAGAAACCCAAAACCCATAGAGGGTACAAATAGATAACTTTGTCCTCCATAATTAACCTATCTATCATCTCTTTATGTTCCAGCCTCAAGGGGCCCTAATCATCTATATCCCATCCACCTGGGTTCTTTGAAGCCCACTTTACCAAACAATATGCCAACTTATTCCATTCTTGTGGAATATGATAGAAATAAATATGATCCAGCATGGAACAAAAAATTATAATTTGTTTAACCACCACTGCCAGTTGCCAACTAATCTCCTCTAGATGTTGAGTATTTAGCATACCAATCACAATCTGAGAGTCAGAATCACAAAAAATCCTCTTCCAACCAAGAGAGCACCCTTTTTCTATAGAACAAAGAATAGCTATAGCCTCCATCAGATTATTGGAATGACATCCTTATAGGTGGAGAAGAAGAAAACAACACTTCCCTTGCAGTCCCTACCAACACCACCAATTCATGTATGCCTAGGACTCCCTCTAGAGGACCCATCAGTATTGACCTTTTTTGTCCCCTCAGGAAGAGGGAATCATTTTCAATCTCTTTGAATTTTCTTCTTGAT
Source organism: Thuja plicata (assembly GCA_018584345.1). NCBI lineage: Eukaryota > Viridiplantae > Streptophyta > Pinopsida > Cupressales > Cupressaceae > Thuja > Thuja plicata. The sequence goes on along the minus strand of MU225799.1, from coordinate 217,888 downwards.
CTATCTCAACCTTCGTCTAGTAGAGGGGGCCATCTCCATTGTCACCAAGGTTCAGATTCCTAATCACAGTAAGATCGTTGGGATCCACATAACCACTGACATCACATTTTGCAAGAATAGTTTCCTGAAGTGTGCAAATAAATTTTCCCCAGATAAGGGTACTTATCATTTATGAATCTTGAAATATCCTCTTATTTCTTTCCAAACATAAATTCCAAATAATGAAATTCAGACCAAGAAGCCAAGCAATTTGAAGGAAAGAGGAATTTGTTGGAGGGCAATCCAGGCTGTCCCAAAACTCCACTAAAGAGGTGACATGAACACAGACATGATTCCATGCTCCCCACCATAGGTTCTAAATTTCTTGAGCATAAGAACACTTAAATAAAAGGTGGGAAACACTTTCTTCACTTATCTTACAAAGGGCACATCTAAACGGGCCTTGGAAGCCCCTATTTCTTAGATTCTACCAAGTGAGATATTTACTTTGGACAACTAACCAAAGAAAGAAATTGCACTTGGGCCAAGAAAAGCAATTCCAAACTAGTTTCCACCAAGGCACGCCAACCCTACCATGCAACTACCTATCCAATTATTGGTAAGAAGTAGCAATAAATTTACCTTTTACATTAGGACCCCAAGCTAGAAAATATTTATCCTAAAGAGAGTTAAAAAATCTTCCAGAATTTTTTTTTTCTAATTCTCAAAGATTCTCTTTAGTGCCACCATGAGGCCATTCTTGTGAATTTTTCCAACAAGTCACTTGAACTTTCCCTTTAATAATAATATTTTTAAAATCAACTACCGCACACCATCCAATGACAACTAAAATATCACAAAGAGATTGTAGGTGGGGGAAAATACTCCCAAAGAGTTATTTTGTTGTCATTAGCTTTGTCAAAGTCATATTGACTAATTAAGTCAGTTGGTGAAACAAGAATGAGGTATAAGTGTCACTCAGTAAAGCATACCGAGTAGTGCCTGATAGTTACCAAGCTGAGAGTTTATGTTGCCAAGTCATGAAATTAGTTACTAAGAAAGGAATAATTATTGAAAACATGGATCATATCGACATTTAATGCAAAGCCACAATAATCTGAAAGATTCCAAAGATGAAGAAGAAGTTAGTTACAAGATCTACGATCGAGAAAATTCAAGCTGATGATCTATGGTAAAGATTAAGCAGAAAAAGCAATGATGTTATTTCTAAGAAAAGTTCAAGTTTTTAGGTAATGGTTACACGGTTCACCAAGTACCAAATACATTGAATCTATCCATATGGATGATCTGACAGTTGAGAGTAAAAGAAGGAAAACCTAATCAATGAGATTAAGAGGCAAAAACATTGTCTATATAAAGGATGAAGTTGATTGAAATCAATGTAGGAAAAAGGTTGAAAAGTTGAAGTGTAGAAGAGAAACACTGCGTACAGATTAGTTATAACATAACAGGGAAGATGAATGAGTTTGATGTTACTGGGTGCAGTATGAGGTAAAGAAATAATTGAGCATAGAGATTCTGAGTAGCATGTGTTGATGTATTTTCACAGACATATTTATATTTAATTTTATTGTATTAAGAAGAGTGAAAATCCCACTATTGGGTAGGCCCTAATAGGTCTTAGTTTGTAAATCCTTTAATAGGGTACATCTCTTAGATTATAGATTATAAAATACTTTAGCAAGGTAGATTGCATAATTCTTTTTGTACTCCTAACAGGGTAAGTTATCAGAAGTGATTAAAAATTGTAGTTCTAACCGAGAAACCTTTTTACCGCGGTAGTGAAGGATTGTGGGTTCCATCCCCACTGTAGTTTTTTTCTCTAACAAGGATTTTTGTGTGACAAAAAAACATGGTGTTATGAGCTATGTTTTTATGTTTTGATTTATCTGTTTTATAATGTTTATCTACAATGTATTCCATTCGGTAAATGTTTGGATTATATGTTAAAAGCTTTTGCAGTAGTGATTCACCCCTCCCCTCTCAGTGCTTAAATTTCCATACTAAATCCAAAAATTGTTATGAGAGCTTGGACTCTTGAGATAAGGGTTTAACCACCTGAGAGTAAAAGATCATAACTATGGAAATATTTAGGCAAGCTAAGAAGATTGATAGTCTTGATTTTGAATTGGAAAGTGCACAAGAGATGACTAATGATCTAAGAATAAAATTGGAAAAGTCATTAAGGGTGAGAAAGTGCTTATGTGATGAATTAAAGTCTACACAAGAACATGTTGATATACTTGAGATAACATATGCAGGAAGTTTGAATGATGAGTCTCAAATAGCTATTACAGAACTGATGGAAAATAATGATGCACTTACCAAACATTTGAACCTGATAAAGAAAGATCAGGAGGCACAAGGTATTAGAAAAGATGAAATACTTGAATCAAAGAGAACAAATGAAGATGCACAGAGGATGGAAAATGAAGAGAAGAGGAAAAATAAGGCAAGCAAAAATGAAAATATATTGAGATCACGAGAATGAACCAAACTCATTATGCTATGACGGACCAACTAGTGAGTACAAATCAAGAGACAACAAGAAAGGAACTCAAGAATCAAATACTGAATTCTAAGATTGAAAGATTGACAAGGGAACTAAAAATAGAAAAGGAAGGAAATGAAGTAATGAAACAAAATGAAGAAGCATTAAGGACATTAGATGAATAGCTTAGAATTCAGAGACAACTGAGAGATAAAACTGAACTTGGATTCACTGAAAATTACACTATCGAGAAAGGAGAGTCCTCTAACCAACCTAACAATCAAGATAGTGCTATCCCACTGAAGAAAAAGAATCCATATTATGTCTATTATTGTGGGAAACCTAGTCATACAACCAATTTCTGCAGAAGAAAAAGAGGTAAATCAACAAGCATTCCTAAATTTGATGGTTATTGTTATAATTGTAATAAGTATGGACATCAAGAATTTGAGTGTATATCAAGGATTGCTAACAATTTATGGAAGGAAAAATTCAATGGTTACTGCAATACTTGTAATATATATGGTTATAAGTCTAAATATTGCAGGTCATAAAGAAAGAATGATCAATGGGGACCTAACCGACAGAATACACTAAGCAACTGACAAGGCACATCAATACCATGGGACTACAACACAAGAATATCATGTACATCATGTGGGAGATATGGACACATTGTAGAAAATTGCATGTTAATGCATGGTAGAAACAACATAAGAGCATGGAGGAGTCTTGACATGGCATGCTTTCATTCTCATAAGGTAGGTCACCTAGCCAAAGACAAGTACCGAGGTAAAGCCACAATCAAGGAAGAGACAACTAATAAAAAACAAGTAAATGTTGAAGATGTAAGAAATTATATGAATAGTATATGGAGAAGGTGTAACCACGTGGATTTGGTCTTTTTCGACTATAGACCCAATTTGCCCTAAGTGTGATCATACCCCCAATTATGTCATGAAAATGTTACATTGGCATAATTTATTTTTAAATCATATTTAATGTCCTAGGTGATTTTTATCACTAAATTATATTAACTACTACAACCATACAATTCAAATCAATTCAAACCAAATAAAACAAATCAAATTCAAAACATGGCTATAGTATTTAATCATAAAGGAATTAAATAAACCTCAATATGTCTCATCACTTGCAAATGAACCCATTCCCCTAGCCTAATTAATTTAATTAAATTGGCTATAGTCCTATTGATTATTAAAAAAAAATTAAATGCTTAAATAATTAATATTCCTATTTTTGAATGAATTAAATAAGTTTAATTCATTTCATTAATATTCCTCTAAACCCCATCCTAACCTATCTCAACCACTTTGACCATAGGTTCAAACCTATCCCAACCCATTCACCCTTGCTAAATCTAATCCTAATCCTAATTCTATTCTAACCCACCTCCTAATGTTGTCGCATTCCATTAGGGAGTGATTAACAACTCAACCCACTTGAGAAAGTTGAGGAATCTCAAGATTCCTTTCCTCAAGTCCACTTTCTCAAGATTGCCTCTTACACCCTTCCCATGCTTCTTTAAGGCTCCCATCAATGCCTCATTAATGAAGATTCCTTATGCCCATGCCTATTGAATGCCTTTAGCATTTATTGCTCTTACACTTCATTAATGAGTTTTTCAACTCCATTAATGCACCTTGTCCTCCCTCTCTCTCCTATTTCTTCTATAAATAGAAGGAGTTTTTGAGAACAAATAAGACCATAGCTCATATTGAAAATGCATTGTTATGCTGTTAGGATTCATATAGATTCTTATTTCATTTAGTTTCTCATGTTCATGCATTGTTATTATGTTCATTTTTAGAGTTAAATATGCATGTTTTCTTATCATTTAGTTTGTTTTAACTCAAATCTTTCATGCTAAGTCGTATATGTCACTGATAGTAGCATAATCTAAGGGATATTATGTTTCTTATCACACTCTTCTTAGTTAGAAAGAAATAGGTTGATTTTAGTGTTTTATATGCTCTTTTAACCATGTTTTCCACTAATGCAATGATATATTGAAGTTTTGTGTTGCAGATAATAGGTACACATTTTAACACACACATTTCTGGCACCCACCGTTAGGCTCGATTTGAGATTTGCCTCATTTTTTACCTCATTTTTCACTAATCTTTCCTCCCAGTTTTCAGGTCCAGAATCACATCTAGTCATTTTGGCTCACATTCGGGATACGCCCTTGCACCGTAGAAAATGAGGCTGGTATCTAGGGTTTCCCAGATCATTTTTGGTTTAGAATTACATCTGGGGAACATTCAGTCACATCTGGTGACAAAGGCTTGCATCTGGTATATGGTATCACATCGTGTTATTTTAGACTCGCATCTGGTTAAAAATTTTGCATACTTCATTTGCCTAACTTCTAACTGTTTGATCATTGTGGTTTTTTGTCTTTTAAAAAGTAGCCTAACTAGTGTTTGTAGGTTTCCATCAAAGGTTTTTATTGGGATTTGAACAAATAATACTAACCTGCTTTTTCAGGTAGCCTAACCCCCATCTTGACCTCTATTTTATATGTTTTTTACACTAATAACATTTTCTAATCTTCTACTAAACTGACTAGAGGACTATGCTCTTTTCCTTTTGGGGAAAATTAGAAACTCACACATCAGTTTATGAGTTGAAAGGAATTTGGAGATAACTGAACCAAGAAAACAAAACTAAATTCCTTTTGGATTAGTAAATGAACAACTCAAAGCACTAAATTTATGGACTAAATGAACAAATACATTGTCTAATTTTGGGAATTAGAAATTGAATAAGCTACTCCTTTAAATATTATGGATCAATTGAACAACAAAAATCTATTTTCAAGCATTCTATTTTCCTTAAGTAGGAACATCTTAAATCAAGCTCAACATTGCTTGAGGGAATGACCTGTTTGCTTGAATATGTTTTGGGAGAAAATTGCATGGATTAGGAGAGTATGATCTTCTTCTTCGGAGGAATCAGAAATCTAGACGTCCTACACTTTCCTATATTTTGTACACTTATTTAATAGTAGAGGGCATGTGGGTTGAGGAAAAAATCTCCCGGGAACAACCCAAGTGAGGACAGGTTTTACGCCAACCCTTCCAACTCACTATAAATAATTGCTTCCTCATAGGCCAAAGCCTTGGAAGACAGAATCAGTTTTGTTCATGGAATTTTGACATCATTCCTTGAACATGCTGGGGTATGTGTAGAGCGGAGCTGCTTGAATCTTTCTTGAGAGACTACATATACTTAAGTACTCATAGGGCTATACGCCTCAATTTTTCCTTGTGAAATTCTATGGGGGACGGTTTCGAACATATTGCCCAATAATAGACAACATTTAAACTGAAATAATTCTTGATTCATCCCCGAAAGGGTGATAATCCTTGTGCAAGGTAAAAAGTAATTGCCCCAAGACACTTGTCATATCGTTCCCTCACTTGCATTTGGAGTCGGCTAATACAACATCATGACTGGCACCATTACATGCTTGGTGATGGTTGTATTTTGATTAGTATTTGAGTGTGTACCTAAGTCAATGAGCAAATATTTTCATCCTCCACCTAGAAAATATGGATAAGATGTGTGCCTGTTTCACCCTTTAACAATGCAATAATGCTTGACATAACTAATAGATCACTAAAAAGATAAAGTTTTCAAAACAAGAAACAAATTTCAATCCTGGGTCTACACATATGTTTTCATTCATTGACAAGTCTCAAAATGCAAAACTGCAATTAGACAAACTTCAGGCACTTCCAAGATGAATTTTTCAAAACTGATCAAATTTGACAGAGACATCATAAAATTGCATCATGGATTTCCTAGATCATTTTTAGTATCCTGGCTCACATCTCATATTCTGGATCACATCTAGTTAACACATCAACACATCTAGGATTCCAGCTTACATCTAGGGTCGTCAGTAGCTCGCATCCCGTATTTCTAGGCTCGCATCTGGGAGCTCGCATCTAGGACAGTGGGAATTTGCAGAATAGTTTCTCAAAAAGTCTTAGTTGATTTGGATACCCTTTTGGCTCTTTAGTCTTCCCCTGTTTTCTTTTTTGGTCTCCCTGTCGTTGTGTCAGAATACTTTTTCAAACATTTACCTTGCATGTTCAGTCAGTTTCTCATAATCTGTTTCAATACGTGTGGTCTGTTCACTTCTTACAAACAACTTGGTTCCCAACTCACTATTAGGGTATTCTAACCCTCTGACAATGGAATCATTTACTTCCACCAAAAGTCAAATGATACTTCCACCTAGACACACTCACTTGAGCGATTCGAGATACTGCCTGACCCTCTCGGGAAACTTTGAGAAAGTTGAGATACAGATACATGGTTAACAAAAGATGCAACAAGTACACCTCTAAAGGATCGAAAGTGCCTCCTAAATCACTACACTTTTAGGGAGAAACATCTCACAATTCCATACTCAATCTAGACTCTCCACAAATGGATAGAAACACTCGCGAATGGAGTGCAACTTTTGAAGAATATGACAATAGAAAAAGCCAAAAGCATGAAGATATCGATGAAAATGAAGAATCCTCATTTGAACATCCTCTATTTGCATCAGGCAGTGAGGAAGACATCAGTGAAGAAGAGTATGATAAATTCAAATGGAGAAGGAGGTTCCAAAAGATATTGGAAAGGATAATTGACGAGGATAAAGAGAAATACTTTCTTCACCTGGCATCCATCGGCGTAAAATTACCCCCAGATTATGATGTGGAACAACTAAAAGAAAAGGAGATACCGAATCCTATTTCTATTCTCGCCAAACAACTTACCTTAATGCAAATGGAGCTTGTGACTCTCAAGCAAGAGAAGGATAAACCCAAAATGAAATATTTGGTGGACTCCATTTGTCCATTTCCTTTCGACAAGAGTATCACTATGGTTCCATTCCCTCCCAACGTGGCATGACCAAAATATGACAAGTATACGGGAGAGACCGATCCACATGACCATGTTTGAGATTTTTGTGCTCTTAGCATAGAGTACATGCATGAACCTACTTACCTCATGCGACTATTTTGTGGAAGTCTAGGAGGCAACGCCATGGAATGGTTCTCAAAACTTACACCGAAGGTCAAAACTTTTGAGGAGTTGATTCAACAATTTATTCAACATTACTCCTACAACATCCAACCTGATGTGATTATGATGGATCTATGTAATACTAAACAAAAGATCGGCAAATCATTTACACACTTCCTTCAAAGATGGAGGAAAATCTTTGCACGATACTCAAGATCTATCCCTAAATCAGAGAAGATGGAAATCTTTGTCAATAACTTGATACCGGAATTGAACTATGCATTGCAAATGCAAGATTCCCCTAGTTTAGACAGGATGATTAAGAACGTCCTTCGTATCGAAGAAGTTATGGTAAAAAAGGGGGAGATCACTCTTCAAAGTGAGAACAAACCTAACAACTCCAACTCCAAACCTAAATGGTGGAAGCAAAACAAAAATGTTGTCAACAATGGCGTAGTAGATGCATCCAATGTTGGTCCTAAACTTGAGGTATTCAATCTAAGTAACAGTATGCAAGAAAGGATGCCAAGGTAACAACCCCCATACCCAAAGAAAACAATGATAATAGCAAGGGTTGGACATGGACTTCAAAACCTCAAAGAACATTCACTCCTTTGGGAGAGCCTCTCAAGACTTTTTTGAAGACACTTCTAGACAAAAAAGTTCTCACAATCTGAGATTCCAAACCATGGGAACCAACAGTCAAACCAAGGTGGTGGGATGATAATTCCTACTATGTCTTTCATAAGAACAAAGGACACAAGACTAACAATTTCCTTAAGCTTAAACATGTCATCCAAGACCTTATTGAAGGAGGAAAGATCAAAGTGGATGGACACACTACCAACGAAGATCACACAACATTTAACAAATTGTTTCCTAATTATGAGAAAGGAGAGGCATCTAAAGGGCAAGGTAATGAAGTAAACTACACCTATTCCAACAATGATAATGTGATCAATATGCTAGAAATTAAAACCGAATCAATTAACGTGGTCACAATCAAAGGTGTTTCTTTCCAGTCCAATGCAGTGACATGGAGTCAAGCGCAAGTTACCATCAAAGGACCTAGTTCCTCCTCAAAACCAACATTAACGTCCAAGGTTCCTATTACTACTATCCCTAAACCAGCAGCAAAACATGTGGTTACTATTCATCAAAGTATGACTTGGTAGACCAATTGCAACAAACCTCTGCCAAAATTTCCATTTTTGAGTTGCTCAAAATATCCACATTGCATAGGGAAATTCTAGAACAAGCCTTACATGCCGCAAATGTACCAAAGGACCTTGATATAGACAAATTAAAAGTGATGGTCAATCACATCTCAGCACCACATTACCTCTCCTTTTCTGAAGAGGATGATAAGTCATTGACCCATCCACATAATCAACCCCTCCATATTGAAGTCCTCATTCATAAAACCCATGTTAGACGCATGTTGATAGATAGAGGCGTAGGATTGAATATCTGTACACTTAATCTCATCAGAAAGTTGGGTCTTTCAGAATAGACCATTGACTCTAGAAGAAAAATAACTATCAAGGCTTATGATGAGGAAGAAAGATACTCTAAAGGTCTTATTGTTCTACCCATTAGAGTCAAACCAATTGAAAGGAATTTCATATGTCAAGTGATGGATCTACCCCTAGCCTACAATATCCTATTGGGGAGACCATGGATACACAAAATGCAAGCCATGTCATCTACTTACCACTAGTGTATCAAGCTCCCACATAATTGGGTGGAAGTGACAATTCCTAGAGATGCTAATTATAATTGTAACAATATCAAAGCAGGTAGTATGATTCGACATAAAAAAGAGGCTATGGATGAAATTTCTCTTGAGACTACCAAGGACATGGTCATGAAGAGTTTTGGAAAAACCTTAAAACTTGAAGAAACAAGTATGGGAAAATACAAGCTGGACCTAACTCCGTCACTGACAGAACTTTTGGTGTCACCAAGATCCCATGGAAAACCTTCCTCAACATTCACACCAACTGCATCCACGGAGTTGGAGATCCACAAAGAAACTGGCATGGTAAAGGCATCCACATCTTCTTTAGATAACACAGAAGAACAAGCAGTCTTGGACTAGCTTTACAAAGGAGAACCGACAGAAACTGAGGTCAAACATGTAGAGATATCCCCAGAGCAGTATGGTAAAGGATATGATCTCCTCAAGCAAATGGGATACAAAGGAAAATAACCTCTAAGAAATACAGGAAGAGGACTTATTGAACCTATACACATGGAGTTCAAGAATACCAGAGACAAAACATGACTCAGTTTTAATACTGAATCTGACAAGCCTGATTCAAAAGATAGTCTGATCTCTAACAAAGGGAGTGATGAAACAGATGAGATAGTGCTAGAACCATGGCCTTATGAAATATTATTACATGTTGGCACAAATAATCCCAACTATCAAGGAGAGTGCTATGTACCAAGCTTTGAGGTACCACAAGATCTTCACACCCCTTTGTTAACACAACCTCCTATTCAAGAGGTAGGGGACATAACAACAGTTGATCTAGAGGTACCATTGATAGCAATAGTTGCTGAAGACACACCTCGACAATAGGATTTACATCCTAACTGGGGATAGTTAGTCACAATCACACATGTCCTTGATCTACCACACTTTGATCCACAGATAGCTAACTAAGTACGTTAGATAACTATTAATGAATACTTAAACAGATCCGATGATGAAATCAATGACTCTCATGATTATGAATGGGATGAGCTATCTGTCACCATAGAAGACATTGAAATAGATACAATTCACATGTTTGCGGCTCCCTCAACACCTCATGAACATTCTACTACTCCCAACAAAACTGATATTCCTGAAGCAGAGGAAGAGTTTATTCTCCCTGTCATTGATGGAGAGATTGGTTCTTTCCTAATTCTAGAAGAAGTTCAGAGGCAATAAGAAAGAAGCCTGCTTTTATGGAGAGATGAAGATGACAGTTCCAATGACAAGTCACTAATGTTTGGTCTGCATATAACTAACAATGACCCTTTTTATGATGATCTAACTCTTATTGATCTAAACATCAAAGAAATTGACTTAACAGAACATGTCATGTTAGTTAATAGTCTTGACGCTAACGCGATGCTCTCCTTTCCAAAGTTTGACTCCCTGTCCCTAATAAACCTAGATCTAATTGATTGGACTAATAATTTCCCAATGACTACACCTTGGCCTGCTATCTCAATGCTTGTGAACCATACCCTTCTTCCACCAATGCAAGGAGCATGAACATGTCACAGGAGGATATCAAGTTTCTCAGTCAAAAATTTAAAAATAAAAATAAAAAGGGAACTGACGGTGAAAACCACATTGTGGCAGTGTCAGATCCTAAAATAGTAAAAACAAAAGACATATTTGATGGTGAAAACCTCTCAGAGGTGCCAAAGGATGAGGTTCTTGATATCCTCCCCAAGAACTTTTAGGAAAGGTCTTCAGTTCTGATAGAACCAACACAGCCGGTTAATTTGGGCACAATTGAAGATCCTCAAATAGTACACCTAGCACAATCTTTGTCAGAAGAGGAGAAGACACAATTCATAGATTTCCTAAAGGAAAAGAAAATCAACTTTGCATGTATAGATATGCCTGGACTATATCCTAATCTAATCATGCACCACTTATCTATAGCTCTCAGGATCAAGCCCATGAAACAAAAACTTAGAAAGATGCATCCTCATGTTGCATTGCTAGTAAAAGCAGAGCTAGAGAAATTGTTGAAAGCTAGATTTATCAAAGTCATTTCCTACATAGGATGGATCTCCAATGTGGTCCCTATGTCTAAATCTGATAAATCTATCATGATATGTATGGACTTTAGAGACTTAAACAAGGCATTTCCAAAGGATGACTTCCCACTACCTAATATTGACATGATCATTGACCTCACAATAGACTACCAAATGTATTCATTAATGGATGGTTTCTCAGGCTATAATCAGATAAAAATTTCCCCTGAGGATCAAGAGAAGACTACATTTACATGTGCATGGGGCACATTTTTCTGTAAAGTCATGCCATTTGGGTTAAAGAATGCCGGTGCTACATATCAAAGAGCAATGACTACTATTTTCCATGATATGATGTATAAGAAAATGGAGGATTACGTGGATGACACCTTAGCTAAATCCAAAGAGAGTACTCATATTGCTGATTTACAAAAGATATTGGATCAAATGGAGAATTTTAACTTAGGATCAATCCAAAGAAGTGTGCCTTTGGGGTCCAATCAGGAAAGCTCTTAGGGTTTATTGTCTCAGCAAAGGGAATTGAGGTAGATCCTACAAAAGTCAAAGTCATTCTAGAGATGACTCCTCCATGCAACTTCAGTCAAATGAGGACATTGCAGGGGAGACTTCAATCAATCAGGAGGTTCATGTCACAACTTTCTAATAGAGCACAACCCTTTAAAAAATTACTACATAAAGGGGTCATATTCAAATGGGATGAACACTATGAAACCAACTTTAGAGAATTAAAAGGGTACCTAGCTACTCTTCCTATTCTTATGGCACCTATTCATGGAAAAACCTTGCTCCTGTATATTTCAGCTATAGCTACATCATTAGGAGTATTATTAGCACAAGAGGATGAAACAAAGAAAGAAAGAGCTATCTATTACATCAGTAGAATGCTAGTCTCCTATGAGCTCAATTACAAAATTATTGAAAAAGCATGCTTAGCACTCATCTTCACATCACAAAAATTGAGACACTACATGCTCTCACATACAGTAAGGCTCATTGCTAAGATTGATCCTCTAAAGTACCTTTTAAGAAAAACAACATTAACAGGGTGTCTGGCGAAATGGGTCCTCATTCTAAGTGAATTTTATATTGAGTATGTAGACAAGAGGGTTATTAAAGGACAAGTCCTTGTAGATCAACTAGCTGATTCACCCCTTCTAGATGATGAACCTTTAAGGATTGAATTCCCTAACAAGACCATTATGCATATAACTAAGTACCCATAGAAGATGTACTTTGATGGTTCTTTCACACAACAATGCTCTGGGGTAGGAGTTGTATTCATAACTCCTCAAGACTACAAGATACCCAAGTCTTACAAATTAATGTTCCCATGCATGAACAACATTTCAGAATATGAGGCATTGGTAAACGGTCTTAAGCTCACCATGGAGTGGAAGATTGTAGATTTACATGTGTATGGTGACTCCCAGCTCATTATCAATCAGGTCAATGGAGATTACAAGATGAAAAATGAAAATTTGACACCCTACAACCAACTGGTTGATAACCTAAAGAAGTACATTGTCTTCATCACATTCCAACAGATACCCAGAACAAAGAACAAAGCTATAGATGCTATGGCTACATTGATGTCCATGTTACAACTGGAGGAACATCAATTACGCTATGAGTTCTTGGTGGAAGAACTCTCCTATCCTTCTTTTGATACCCCTGAATACCAAGTAATATATGCTTTGAACACCCCAGACCAATCTCAGTATGCCAATATCATTGCCTATCTCACTAACCAAACTATTCCTAATGATATATCCAGAAATGAGAAAAGAGCCTTGATTAGGATAGCATCACATTATGTCTTCATAACTAATAATTTATATCGATGAGGTCTTGATGGTACGCTTCTTAGATGTTTAGAACTCGAAGAGTCCAATCGCGCATTAAAAGAAGTCCACGAAGGTGTATGTGGATCACATTCAAATAAGTTTTCACTAGCAAAGAAACTGCTAAGAGTAGATTATTACTAGCCTACCATGGAAAAATATGCTATTCAATTTTCCAAAACATGTCTTAAATTTCAGACACATGGAAATCTCATCCATGCTCCTACCAGAGAACTCATACCTTTCATTACACATTGGCCATTTCAGCAATGGGCCTTCGACTTGGTTGGACAAATATATCCCAATTCTTCAAATGGACACAATTTCATCATTACGGCCACTAAATATTTCATGAAGTGGGTCAAGGTCATACCGCTAATCAAAGCCACTGGAAAATAGGTAGCTATGTTCATTCTGAACTACATTATCTATAGATATGGGATACCCTCTTCAATTATAACAGACAATGCATGCCAATTTAAAAATCAAGACATTGATGACCTTTGTGAATAGTTCCACATCACTGAACATTGCTCCTCAATCTATTATTATTAAGGTAATGGATAGGCTGAGGCATCTAATAAGAATATTCTCAAAATCCTACACCAAACTATAAGTAAGTCTGGCAAAGACTGGCATCTACAACTGAATCTGACACTATGGGCCTACAGAACAAGCATCAGAACACCAACTGGAGCCACTCCATTTGCATTGGTCTATGGTGATGAAGTAGTACTACCTATTGAGGTTGAAATTCCCTCTTTGTGGATATCTTTACAAGGTCTTGTTACTAATGAGCAATATCGCATAGATAGTGTAAATTCTCTAGAATTGCTTGATGAGCGCAGGCAACAGGCGTTCGATTATCTGAAGGTGTAGCAAGCATGTATATCCAAAGGGTACAACAAGAAGGTTAAACCATGCCAATTTAAAGTGGGGGATCTTGTCCTAAAGGAGAATCCTAAGAACCATCCTTACAGAAAGCAGATAGGAAAATTTGAACCTAACTGGCTGGGACCTTATGTCATCACTGCAACTTTTGGCTCTAGAGCCTATCAGTTAGCTACACCTAAGGGAGATGTTCTTCCTGATCCCATCAATACCCTACATTTGAAGTGGTTATACACTTGATGTTCGGCTAGCAGAGCTTGTATAGTGAAATAGTTCTCAGAAAATACCAAAAACATTTAGAAATTGATCCTGAAGAAATTCAAAAATAGTAGAAAAAGTCCCAAAGAAAGGTATCCTTGGTGAAAACCTGGTAAATAGGTGCCTTGATACTATAGAAACATTCAAAAAAAGAAAAAATACCAAAAAAATTGAAAAATAGAAAAGTGCCTTGATGAGAACCTGGTAAAACGGGCATCTTGGTAGCAAAAAAAAGAAAAGAAAGAAAAGGTCTTGTCAAGTGGTGAAAACCTGGCAATTAGGTGTCACTTGTTTTCTGCACTCCATCTATAAATATATTATTGATACTAAGCCTTCATGATTACACCTGTGCTAAAATGTTGACTTTGTTTCCTACACAACTATCTTATCCTTGCTTGGGATTTGTCTATATTTCTATCTTAGGATCAAGTCATTCTGCACTAGGGTCATCTTTGCTAGTCTGATAGGTTGCGTCTTCTAGGTCATCATGGGATGGTTTGCCTTGTGATACAATTTCTCCTCGATATTTGCACTCACATGTCACTTTCATGAAACAAGGATGGCACAAACATGGTATTAACATGAATGATGTTCCTACGAGCTATAGTGGATTGCAAACAAGAATAACGATGTACACAGACATGGAACACATATTTGCTTAAATTCCAACTTTTTGATTGATGAATCTATACTGTGATTGAAAAATGAATCAATAGTATTTCTCAATACTACCTAAACACAGTTTGATCTTGGTTTGATTATGACTCTTTTATGACCTAATGATGTTTGAACTAGGGGCATAGAAGTTAAGAATTTTTTTTGATTAATTCACAATTAATGTTGTTATGCCTTCTGAGTTACTCCATGACGTCTATGCAAAGACAAAGAGTCACAAGGACAGGGGGCATAACATTTTCTTGGTTTTCTGCATGTGGTGATTGTTCCAAATGATCCTATAAATTTCACCTAACTTGGATGTTTATGGTAAGAGCTGCCACCATGAGTGGATAGCTGCATATATCTCAATCTTTTTTATGTGTAAACTACGATGAGGTTGGAATAATTTCCTTGTCTATTTTCTGAACTCATATTATAACTGAGGTATGCAAAGCATAATGTACCCAAGGATATGAATTTTCAAGGTCACTGTGGGTCCAATATCTCGCCTTAAACAAAGTCTGATATATTAAAAAGGACGATGACTATCATGTTATCCTGGCTTCTATGCCTTGATACCTAAGTCTATTTTCGACATTTCAATACAACATAATATTCATACTTTCATAATATCAATGGGTATTAGTGATAGTTGTACTATTAGATGGTCTCCATTCCGAAAAGTGCCCAATGATGATAAAAAGATACAATAGTTACAAGTCAGTGACAAGTCTAAGAGTCTGCATGTAGCTGCATTTAGAGATTATATGATGCATTTTTGAAAGAAGTAACAACATAAGGAATTTAAGCTCAAAAATGATTTCTTTTTTCTTCTAAAAACCAAGTTAATCACATCCATTTAATATTACTGATATCAATATCGTTGCACATCCATAGCATGCATTTTACATTTGTTAAAAGAGAGAGAAAGAAATACAAAAACAAAGCATCATATTTTTACATCCTAAGTGCATTCTTACATTTTACTTGCATAAGAAAACTCAAAAACATACATTTGCATATACACATAGTATCATTTGAAACATATTTATATCAGTGATAAATCCAAATGCATAAATGATGTCATCATATGACCAATATATCATCACATGTGCAACTAAATCTATCAAAGCAGAGAGAACTCATGAATCATGTCAGGCATCAGAAATAGCTACATCCGATATATATCTCAAAACATGATACAAAGATCAACCACATGGCACAAGTCTACATAAAGAGTATCAGCGTATCAGAGGATCAAAAAGAATCAAATATATATATATGTGTGTGTGTGTGTGTGTGTGTGTGTGTGTGTGTGTGATGTACAAAAGAAAGATCTTGGAAGGATCTAGATATACAATATACATGTGTATACAAAATACATAATAACCTCTGGCTCCCCCCTCTCCCTGATCTGGAGGAGGTGGAGGTGGTATGAATGGAGGAGGAGGAGGCATCACTCCCTCAGACTGCTGAGCTACCCATGAAAATAAAATAGCTCTCTGGCCCTCTGGAATGACAACATGGTATAAAGAAAAGTAGTACGCTACTCTCTGTCCCTGATGGGTGGCTATCCAAGCCTGTGCATCTCTCTCTACTCTGAGCATGTCACCCTGTCTGTCTCGCTCTTCCTTGAGGCACTCTAACTATCTGTCCCTATCTTCAATCAATGCATCTGATATAGAAATCCTTGACTCAGATATCGTAAGCCTACCCTCTAGAGCCGTGATATGTGCCTTAAGATGCTCTCTCTCCCACTCACACTGAGAAAGTGGGTCTCTTTCCCTACTAGAATCCTATCCTGAGGCCCTATCCTATGATCTTCCTAGCTGCCTTTGCTGCCTCTACTGATCCCCTATAAGTAATGGACTTGGATCTATCTGGGGAGCAACAAATCTGAATCGGGTGCGCTGACCCTCTCCACTACCACTGGAAACATCTGCATGGCCACCCATAGAACCACCACCCCTATCATCTCCATCATCGTCCCCCTCATCTAGAGGAGGATGCCTCCCATCCCTACCTCCATCTCTCCCACCATCTCTCCCTCCATGCCTATCGACACCCCTATCTCTCTGAGCTCCTCCTCTCACTCTGGTCGGGCGCTCATCTAGATCATAATCTATAGGCTCCTCTATGCGAGGAATGACCTCTCCCGACACTGTGAATCGAGGAAATGGATGTTGAAGAGTCTCTGCTATATATCCATCTGAGTAGCCTGCGTTTGCAACATCTGGGCAAAGATCCCAATCTACTCCAACCATATCACGGATCTCCTGGTGAGCAGTCTTGTATCTCAGCTAGGCACCCCATAATGGTGCCTCATTGCAGATCTGGGCATATACAGTGATATCCTGAGTCCTGCCCTATCGTCGATTGTACTGTCTCAGAACTCAAGTGTGCATGAACTGCTCTACAATCTATCTAGTCCTCCCAATGAGGTACCTACTCTGGAATAAAAATGGAACCTATTGAGCATCTTAGGTCCACTCCTCACAATCTAAATATGGCCTCTAGATGAGCTCAGTCATGTCATCAAAGAGTCGTCGCCAATACTCTACCTTGCCCAGATGGGGCTGCTGAATAAGACTTGCATACATATATACATAGGCCTGCTCCAGTGCATGTTGTCTATCAACTATCAACCGTGTAACAGGGATGTGCTCCCAGGCCCAGATATGAAGAATCAAAATACCCACAGTCATGCTCTGGGTATAGTCATACATAATCTCATGAAGCTCTCGGTACATGTGGGCTAAGATACAACTACCCCATGCAAATATTTGTCTGTGGATGACCATCTTCTCTAGCATGCCCACCCATTCGACCATGATCCCATGTTGTCCTTTGTATGACATCAGGATGCCACCAATCAAGCCTACTAAGTACACAAATAATTGATCATAATGATCGACAATATAGTCCCATGAAAGGTATCTCTGATCGATGGTATCATCCTGGAAACACCGACGAGCTTCTCCAATCACCACGATAGACGTCGCCTCAAAGTGCACCTCATGAACAATAATAGGAACATGCAGTATGCACCATACGTCCTCTAGAGTCACTGTCATCTCCCTGGTCAGGAGATGGAAGGTGATATGCTCTGAGTTCCATCTCTCGGAAAGAGCAGTCAACAACCCTCGATTTACCCATATACCAGGTAACCTATCAAAGATCATAATCCATAACAGATCACTATTGCCTACTCATCATCTGAGAGAAATCTAGAAAAAGCAAGCACACGCCCTAGATATGTGCTTCTAAATGCAACTACCTCAAAATATGTCTGTTTCAACAAAAAACAAAGATAAATCAATGTTCCATATAATAAAAAGATGTAGAATCCTGATCAGCTAAGTAATTCAAGGTCCACGACAAGCAAACAAGTCAAAATGGAGAAATTTCTAAGTCTAAAAATGAGATGCGATCCTTGAAAGATAGGGTGCAATCTCTTTTACTGGATGCGATCTTGGAAATATAGGATGTGACAGAGAATATAGGGTGCGATCCCAGAAATCTTGGATGTGACCCAGAAAATGGGGTACGATATTACATGGAGGGTACGACACAAAACTAAAATTCAACTAAAACAAAGGTAAAAATAGACAAACTAGATGTGATCCAAGAAATCCTGGATGCGACACACAAATCTGGAAAAATTGGATACGATTCCAAAGAAATGAGATGCGATGCGGGTTTGACAGGGTGCGATCCAAAATCCTGGATGCGACCCATAATTGCAAAGGCTCTACAAGCTGTAAAAATGCATGAAATTGAAAATTGCAAAGTTCATGAGGTAGTTTTACGAGTACTTACTGGAGGTGGGTAATTGGCTAGACACTGATGTCGATGGCTGAGCTTGAAACAATGTTTATGCATGGGGACCACCATCTTTTCCGCAGAGCTCTCATAATTACTATGGATAAAAGTAAAAATGAATAGTAAAATGGTAATATTTGAGCTATATATTGGTCTTTTGAGTTATTTAGGAGTTTCGAAACTCCTCCTAGGCAATTGAAACTACATTTTTGTTCTCTATTTGATCAATCGAGAACCAAATCGAAGGTGCCTAAGGTATTTTGTGCAGCTAGTAACATTTTTGTGACAACTCCTAAAAATACAGATTTGCTCCATTTTCTCTAAAATTCCATCAAATTGCACATTTCATCATAAATCTTGGTATGACATCATTTAAAAAGTCTCACCACTCACATTTTCACATAATTAACTTGGTATACTATATGTTTATTCTTAAACACACCCTCTTTTTCATTTCTTCTACTTCGTTCTTTCTCGTCCTACCCGCTTCCTGCAAGTGATACATTATTTCAAACAGAGGGGTTTTATTTCTTTCCTTCGATTTTGTTCCCGAGGGGGCATGATCACACTATCATCAATTAAATTCTTGCTTGAAACAACATTAAAATGACTTTTTTTTCAATCAACTAGGGGCATGACAATTTCCTTGACTAAGAACTGTTGGATAGAAGGCTTTGGTTCTCATAATCTAGATATCTTGTGTTTCCTCATTTTAAAAGATTCTTACTAATCTCCTGGCAGCTTCATACTGACTTTTGGACAAAAACCAAGTTCAGAATCAGTATTATCAATCTTTGGACGACAACCAAGTTCATAATTGGTATCTTTAAAATCTTTTATTGACCTTTGTATGACAACCAAGTTCAAAGTCAATTCTATCAGTTTAGTTCAATCAAGCGCGAGACTGATTTCATCAGGCATTTCGTTCGATCATGAGCAAAATTCTCAATCTTTCTGAAGTCAAAATCAAAAACTTTCTTTGAATCAATGACTGCTCTCACATCAATTCAAAGAGGGGCAAATGTAACCACCTGGATTTGGTTTGTTCCGAGTATAGACTTGATTTTCCGTAAGTGTGATCATACCCCCAATTATGTCACGACAATGTTACATTGGCATAATTCATTTTTAAATAAGATTTAATGTCGTAGGTGATATTTATCACTAAATTATATTAACTACTATAGCCATACAATTCAAATCAATTCAAACCAATTAAAACAAATCAAATTCAAAACATGGCTATAGTATTTAATCATAAATAAATTAAATAAACCTCAATATGTCTCATCACTTGCAAATGAACCCATTCCCATAGCCTAATTAATTTAATTAAATTGGCTATAGTCCTATTAATTATTAAAAAGCAATTAAATGTTTAAATAATTAATATTCCTATTTTTGAATGAATTAAATAAGTTTAATTCATTTCATTAATATTCCTCTAAACCCCAACCTAACCTATATCAACCACTTTGACCATAGGTTCAAACCTATCCCAACCCATTCACCCTTGCTAAATCTAATTATAATCCTAATTTTGTTCTAACCCACCTCCTAATGTTGTCACATTCTATTAGGGAGTGATTAACAACTAAACCCACTTGAGAAAGTCAAGGAATCTCAAGATTCCTTTCCTCAAGTCCACTTTCTCAAGCTTTCCTCTTACACCCTTCCCATGCTTCTTTAAGGCTCCCATTAATGCCTCATTAATGAAGATTCCTTATGCCCATGCCTATTGAATGCCTTTAGCATTTATTTCTCTTACACTTCATTAATGAGTTTTTC
>MU225799.1:176703-197249 GCA_018584345.1 Thuja plicata | reverse complement strand
CCCATAACTCATATTGAAAATGCATTGTTATGCTGTTAGGATTCATATAGATTCTTATTTCATTTAGTTTCTCATGTTCATGCATTGTTATTATGTTCATTTTTAGAGTTAAATATGCATGTTTTCTAATCACTTAGTTTGTTTTAACTCAAATCTTTCATGCTAAGTCGTATATGTCACTGATAGTAGCATAATCTGAGGGATATTATGTTTCTTATCATACTATTCTTACCTAGAAAGAAATAGGTCAATTTTAGTGTTTTATATGCTCTTCTAACCATGTTTTCCACTAATTGAATGATCTATTGAAGTGTCGTGTTGCAGATAACAGGTGCACATTTTAACACACACAGAAGGAAATATTTAGATGATGGAACATCATTTGGTACAGTCGATGGCACCTCATCCTTTGGGTCGAGTACACCTAAATCCACCTAATCGATGAAAGGTATGTGTAGGAACTCCAAAGCTAAATTTAAATCTTAAATCGATTCCTAGAATTTGTGGAGAGATCCATATAATCATATTAAGATGCATTTATATAATTATTGTGAAGTCTATGTTCCATGTTTGATCGGTAAAAGGGAATGTTATTTTGTTCAATTGGTAAAAGGAAGTAAAATTATAGTGATCGATGAAAAGTGAGTCAGTTTCAGCATTAATTACCATTATTATAGCCATTGGAAACCCTAAATGATGAAAAGGTATAAATATACCATTTTGTTTATCATTGTCACCTAACATTTTCAAAGAGGATCTGAGAGAGTTTCAGAGTCAAGTCATCTTTGAGCATCCGAGTGATTGCAGAGGTAATTTTGAACTGATCTAAGAACACTTGAGTATATTTTTGTGAGTTATGGTGTTAACCTATTTGTGAAAGTGTGACCGAGTTGTAGAGAATAAAACTACCCATTTCATTCGAGCAATGTTAAATATGAAAGAAATGATACCTAAGGTTCAGAATCCAGTTATTTTTGAGAAGGTTGATCCTGTCAACCCCAAGTACAAGCTTCCACCCACAAAGGTCATAGAAATAGACATGATTGAAGTTCTCTCATCCATTCCTATGAGGTTTATTTTTATTGAAGGCATTCATATTTTATCCACTCCAAGATCGAGGAGATATGTGAAGCAGAAATTGATACATCATTCAAAAGTTTGTCCTCAAATGGGCCTGGAGACTAAGGGTTTAATGCATTTGCTACATCTACTGAGATTATTCAAGACCAAGTGGATAATAATGGTATTAAGTTGAGTTCATGATAAATTCATGTGGCTAGATCAACCATTCAAGATTATAAATGACATTTTACACATAGTGACTAGATACCCAATTGGTGATAGACCGAAGGAAAAAAAAAGCAAATTGATAAGAATAAATTGTGTGAACTAAAAAAATCCCAATGGGACAGGAGAGGTCTTAGAATATCAAGTGTGGAAGATCCTAAACTAAGGTTTTCATGTAATGTTATATATTACCGAGTCTTCCATTCCTCCCGAATTGATAATGTACCATGCGGAGTAGTAGACCTTGCATGTAAAATTGTTAAGAAAGTGGTACAGAGAACCTCCCATTTTGGTGTGATTTGTCTGATTAGGGTTGTGTTAGGAGTCTTAGTCTAGGTTTGAATAAGATCCATGAGTTTTGGATCTCAACTTGTTCATTTCATGTTTGTAAGAGAGAAAGTACTCCTAGGTGACAATTTGGTCATTTTGGCCTAGAATGGTAAAGGTTGCTATTTTTGAGTAACTTGAGATTTTAGTTTTTTATAGAACCCTACATATCCTAACTAGGGTCATAGGAGTGGAAAACATGCATCGATTTGACTAAAATAGTCAAAGAGAAAAAAGTGCTAAAAAGTTGCTAGCAACTTTCAAAAGTTGCTCGAGCAATGTGAGGTTTTTTAATCTACTGAAAGAGAGAGGATAAAAGTTCTGTAACATGGAGATCGATGGCTCTACAAATTTAAGGTTTCTGACATGCGCAGCCCTCATGGCCCTCTTGGATTGACAAGTATTCAATGTAGACACCGTTTACATTCGCAAACCCTATCGATGGCCACTCATTCTCCTAGAGCGAAAGCAGAAGGGCAGGGAAAGTCGTTCAAGGAAGCACTTAGTGAGGCAGTGGAGATCCCACAAGAGGCCAAGTTCATGATCAATGGAAGAAAAGAACCAAAGAATGGAGGAGGAGCCAATGCTGGGGGTGAAAAATCTGGTCCATCTCCCATATGTATTATCAAACCGCATTCGCATATGTCTATTACTATTAACAAAGAAAAGGATAATCTTAGAAATTCTACATTTTTTCTTTCTGCCGAAGACATCCACAAATTACTCTCTAGATCCTTTCTTAACGAATGGATGCATAATATCTGGGTGAAGAAATTCAGTTACCACTTCTCATTTCTCCGCATGGTCCAGAAAGGTTTATTCTTGATCTTTTTTAAAAACCCTAACTCCCAAAAAAGAGATACTGGCTAAAAAATTCTATAAAATTGGTAGTGCAAACTTTAGGGCACTGCCATGGTCAACCAAGGCAGCCCACAATGAATTTATAGCCCTCTGATATCCTAGATGGATCACTATGGGGAGTATCCTGCCATTTATTTGGAACCTCATCCTGTAGGCACATGAACCCTTTGGAACCGTCCTCAAAGTTGACAAAATGGACATGCTCCTCTCCCATACTGACGCCGTGATTCTTATTATGATCAACCCTAGGATCAATCTCCCGGGGGAAGTCATATTTGACCTAGATGACCAAAAGTTTCACTGCCCAGTCTCATTCCCAGTTGGGCTCAACTCCTACTTCCTTTGTAGAAGGGAAGGCCACTTAAGACATGAATGTCTCCTGTTGAAAAAAAAAATGGCCCCGAAGAAGATTGAAACCAAGAAGGTGGACCCCAAAATGACCATTTCTTCCTCTACACCAGACACCAGTGCTTCTTGTGACCTCAATATTTCTATTCCTTCTTCATCCAAAGCCATTACCGCATCGCTAGATGCCCTCAAGAGAGCCTTTAACATAGACCCTTGTTGTCCCCCCAACCAGGCCTGAGCATTGATGAAGTTGAGCTCCCACAGATTCAAGACCTAGACTTTGGTCTGGTGCCCAATGACCAACCAAGTAAACCCAAGAACTTGAATGCCCAACAGATAGTGCTCAATAAAATTAAGAAGATTTCAGCCCACAAATGAAGGACTACTTCAACTACCCATAGGGAATATGGTACATACCTCGATAAGATGCTGCTCCTATCTCAAATAGATCCCAAGAATGGCAACCCCTCGATCGCTCTGGATTTTCTTAGAGAAGCCTATGACAAAGAGGATAGACTCAATAATGTGTCCATCATAGTGATCCATGCCTCTGAAGCTGAAGGTCAGGCAACTGCTGGGGTGATGTCCCGCCCTGTGGAGAACCTAGGTGGAGGAGAAAAGTTTGTCTCTCCTAAGGAGGATAGAGAGACTGGAGTATGGGAAGATGGAGAGATTAGATAAATGGACCTGGCCATCGTGGCCTTTGAAGGGAAGAGTACCCCTAAATTTACAATAAATGCCAAAAATAAACTCAGAAAACCCCTAGAGATTGAAAAACAAGAGGGTAGAAGTGTGGACCCACAAGATACATGAAGGGCCATAATTATCAAGAGGAAGAGAGGCTGGACTCCCAACCATGTTTCCAGCATTAAGCCCCTAAAGAACCAAAAGAAGAACCTCCCCAATTGATTCAAGAGCTTCCAAGCTCCTATGGAAGAAGATCCATAATGTTGACATGGAGTTGTCAAGAGGTTTAGTATAATGCATAAAGGGTATGATTTCCTTCTGCTCCAAGAGATCAAGGCTATACGATTTTCATTGGAGGTTTCTGTAAGGTGCATTTGGCATTACGCTAGGTGCTTGTACACCAATCAACAGAAAGGAAAAGGAGGTAGTGCAATCCTTATCCACCCCAATTGGGCCAAAAAAATAACTGACTGGGACTGCTCCCCCTGTAATAGAATTGTATGGGTCAGCATCTCTTATAACAATGGGAAATTTGGTGTTTGTTCAGTGTATGCCCCTAATGACCACTATGAGAGGTCTAAACTCTGTGAGTGGATGAGTAACATGAAACATATCCCTTAGGTCATACCAGGAGATTTCAACATGGTGGAATCTCCTTAAGACAAAGGAGGTGGATCCAGGATGGAGTGGAAAGACAATGAGAAGTACTTTAGGGACAAACTGACTAGCAAACTCAAACTTTTTGACCCCCTAGCTAGGCAAAAGAAATTATTCAAAGGCATCTAGCATACCTGGTCTAACTTCCTAAAAGGGAATAAAAGGATATATTGCAGGTTGGATAGAGTGTATGTGAATAAGTCATTCTTCAGCTTCAAAAGGGAGTCAAATGGGGATGGTGTTAAAGTAATCCCATACTCCCTCTCAGACCTCCACCCCATTGTGTGTTCTATCCTGCAGGTGGGTAACTCACCTACCTCTAGAAAGAGAGGACAATACTTTTCTCTTAACACTTCCCTTCTGAGAAGTGAAGATATCAAATATGCCACCCGCGTGATTATGTGGTTTAACCAAGGGGTAGCTGAACATCAGAGTGCCATCAGCAGATGGAATCAGTGTGTTAGTGAAAGATCCCAAGAGGATCCTTTGGCTGAACTTCTGTAAATTTTAATTAAAATAATATATTTTCCTGTGCTTCCTTTGTGGTCTTAGAGAATTAGACAAAAGTTGTAGAAGGATTGTTTCTTTTTTCTTTGTATTTTCTAGATATAAGTAAAACAGTAAATAAAAACAACAGAAAATAAGAAGTAGGCTGAAAACAGTATGCAATAGTATAATATCCACCCAACCAGAATAGCTACAAATCATACCAGGCAAGATATGCATCCAGTATGCCTGCAAGGGTGCTTACAAATAAGGAATGATGACGCCAGCTGGAGGATTGAACCAGCCACGCACCAAGGGCAGAGATGGCTGATGTAAGCCAACCATCAGATCATGTGCCAGCTGAAAGGTAGTCGTACAGCTGTTGTAGGCACACCAAGGCAGCCTGAAGATCCCAACATGCTAAACAAGACCCCCAACATACACTGCAAAAGCACTCCCAATGCTGAAACTTGACACTCTCTGTCAACTCTGAAATAATACTGTAGAATGTTGATGAAACCATCTATTGGGGTTTGCGTCCCAATAGCAAGACTCTAGGGTTTGCCTCCCAGTTCTCTAGAATCACTCCTTAGAGAAAAATTGCAAATACCAAGAATAAAGATATAAAAGATAATCAAAGAATGAGCCAACATCTCCTTTTATCTCCCTCTCAAAGCCAATCGAACCCTAAAGGGAAAATATGCTTTTCCCTTTATTATAAAATGGCATCTTTTAATTAAAAAGCTTTTATGTATAGGAAAAACACCCCTTTCTTCAAATAACATAACTTGATGTGCCATAAGGTCTCTGAATGATGAAAATAAGTTATATTAATTCAAGACCTTTCCAATGAGCTATAACACATAGGCCTGCCTGACCAGATGAAGCCAAAAACCCCTTATTACTCCAATTAGCTATATAAATAGCTTTATTTAAAATATTAAAAATGCTAACTTAGGAAAATATTTAAATATATTAAAATATATCCCAAATAGCCATAGAACACCCGAAACACCCCAAAATCCTGAGACTGAATATGTCACCTTCCTATGACTGATGCTAGACAACCTGAGATAACTGGCAGTCTCATCCCTAAAATGTAGGGATGCTCCTAGAAACTAGGAAACACACCCAAATCTCTTGAAACTGAAACCAAGGGATGACCTTATAGAACCTCAAATCTGGAAGCTAACACCACCTCCTAAAAAGTAGGAATTTCCCTCCTAAAAAGTAGGAACTGCCTCCTAAAATCAAGGAACTGCATTGCAACACTATATTTACCACCATGTCACCTGTCTATGACTGATGCCGAACGAGATGGGTCAACTGGCAGTCCCATCCCTAAAATCTAGGGATGCTCCTAGAAACTAGGGAACACCCCTTGTCATCCTAAAACTAAAACCATGGAATGGTCCAATGGGACCTCACATCTGGAAACTGCCACGTCCTCCTAAAAAGTAGGGATATCCCCTAAAATCTAGGAACTGCTACAAACTGGCTCCAAATTGCTTGTAAAGCCAAAATCTGGTCATTGTATGCATTGAATGAGTACCTATCCATCTTCGCTAGCCTATGATACTCCAATGATAGGCCAACTCCTTCATCTCTGATGTCCACTCTAGAAAGAGGACATGACAATCATCCCTTCCTAGAGATTGTTTGTCCTTAAGCAATCACCGAAACAAGAAACATCACAATCCAACTAGATCCCATGGAAAACTGTAATCCATGCCCCTCGCGCAAAGTGCAGGCTCTTGTAGCATCCCCTAAAAAACAAATGGGATGACTCTGAAAAAAAATCCATAACAACCACTCATCCACACTTTAGTACTGAATCTATTTCTGCTCCAACCCCAAGATAAATAGATCTCGGGACCATCAAAAACCAAGATGTAAGGGTGACTCAGATCACATACACCCTGAACTCCCCCTGCACACCCAACTGACCTATACTAAGTGTGTAGACCATCTACACAACGAGGATGAATACCCCTTAACAAAGCTGTATGAAGACCCGGATATCCACACACTATATAATCTTTGGAGTCACCATAACTATGCAAGTCACCTACTATTGACTTGCAACCAAAACTCCCATCAACTACTAATGGCGAGAACCCATCCCATAATGGATGATAAGGACTAGGAGCCAACCCATGTCTATGTGCCATCAACTCATCAAAATGTGGGTCAAAGGAAAAATAATGAGCACTCCTCATTGTGTAACGACCATAAACTGCTCCGATCTCTGTCAGAGGCTCATCATCCACCAGTCATGAACCCAAAGATGGCTCCAATCTTGAAATCTACACAACTGGTTGGATAGGTTCCTAGGTGACCCTCTTAGCAAACCCAACCTCAAAATCTCCATGAGGGAGCATCATAGTCAAGGTACCTACAATCTCTCTCACCAAATGCTAAATCGTAATAGTACCTTGGATGAGAACACCCTCAGAAGCTCTGCAAGATCCTTCCCGCAATTCTAAACTCTCAAGAAGGTGATCCAAGAATGACTCTGTGCAATAGAATTTATAGGTGGTAGCATCCATTTTCTCTCCCTGGACCCATAACTAGTCATCGTGTAATTGTGATGTAGCCAATTGCCTATCATTACTAGCTATGTGATCACTAACAACCAACTTGGGTGATACCATGACTCCCTACTGAGCAATCAAAGGAGTAGTGTCATGAACTAAAACACTGATCATTAATGGGTCTACTACACTACCCATAATTTCTTTTACTATATCACCTAACGTAATGCTAACAACTGGAGTATCCATCCCAACCAGAATATCCACCCCAATGTCAGGCACATGACAACCCTCTACTGAAGTTCCTAACTCAACTGCCCCTATATCCGATGGAAGTGAACCTATAATTCCAACACTAGAATCAAGGGTGGATGTATCCCTAACTCCATCACATCCAACAACCCCAACTGTGGACATCGCCAAATCACCAGACACCACAATATGTAACTGCACTAGATCTGGTGCTGGTGTAGAATGAAGCTGCACCAATTCCGTAGTCACCTCTACTAACTGAACTTGTGACTCCTGGAGAGCCAACTAAGTTCTCTCTAAAACCTCAGAAGTCATCCTATTTTCCTGAGTAAGCTCACTCACCTCATCCTCTCTATCTAAGATTTCCTCATATGTTGTACTTCCCCACTCTACTAGGTGATCTCAGTCGGCTACCAACCCAAAATAATCTTGTCTCAAAATTCTGACAACCTCCCATAAGGCCTGAATCTCTATCAAGGAAAGGCCACAACTACCATGCTCATCATCCATAGGGCACTCCATCCATGAATAGCTAGCAGCTGCTGAGCAGCATCAAAATGCTCGAATGTGGTAACAATATCAAACTCGCTGACTCTCAACTGACTAGACACATGATGACTTTGAATTATAGGCCTCCTATGCATCACCCCTGGCACACTATTTGTACTGTGAATAGAAGTGGCACCCAACATACTCCTCTCAAAAATACTATCCCCCAGTGTGTTGTCAACTAAGCTCTGTGAACCAACAACTAAACTCACATCCTCAAATAGAGTACTAGTAGCTGACATGTCTCCATCAAACTCCTCGGTACCTAAGGAAGCTGCTACAAAATCTACCTCCTCAACACTCTTAGCTGCCTTGTCGTCTTTAACCTCTAAGTAATCTAGATCTTGGGAGTGATCTGCACTCTCTAGCAACTCAGAGTCCTCTCCCAGGGTTTGATATATACATGACTCACCACTGATGGAGTCATCCTCATAGGTCACATAGGAAGTACCGGTAGCAAACCAAGATGCTAACAAGGGCTCTACCTCCTCTAGTGACCTGAACTGAACTTCATCTAATTCCCTACCGACAATTGAATCTGATTCATGCTAGCATGAGTCTGTGTCTACTATCTCAAACTCAAGAATAGTATCACCACATGCAGACTCCATGCTCAAATCCTCAACACAAGAGAATAATGGCATCTCCTGTACTAACCCAATCTTGGGACTGCCGCTATCCAGATCTGTAATATCTAACACCATCTCCTCAAGGAAGTCCTCAAAAGTGGTATCCTTGTCTGGTGATCCAGAGTCCACCGTCATATCCTCCAACACTATAACACTCCCACTATCAGCTACTCCCTCGAAATTGACCATAGGACTATCCTCTTGGAAAATTGAACTGGAGCCATTAGCTATCTCTATAATACAATCTGGTATAGTACAAACATCAACTTCAAGCATCAAATCCTATTGTATCACCAGACCATCTGAGTGTTGAGTCTCCCTGCATCTGCCAAAAAACATAACTTTCATGTGCTTGTCAATTGAGATAGGTAATGACCCTACAATACAGTGTAGGGTAACTCAACTGGAAGGGCACTAATCTCTGGAACTAATGTGCTAGGCCCACGTGCAGCTATGAAATCATCCTACAGGTCTCTCCTGACCTCCCTCACCGTGGTAACCTATCTCGTATCCTATGTCCTGTGAGAAGAAGATTTGTCCAAGAGTGAAACCATGTATCTAGCTGCCCTGTCAATGGTAGCTGAATCTGACAACTGTTCACTAAGCCTGTTCTGAATATCCTGACTACGATCCAAATTTTTAACCAAGGCATCAATTGGCCTTTTAAATTAAGGCAAACTATCTGATTGTTTCTTCTGTCTACTGCTATAAGTTCCCATATACCTATCCATTCAATTTCAATGGAGTGCTGATTACGCACTCAATTTTTTTTTAAGATCTCCTATGAGCGTAATATCTGTGTATATTATCTCTACATGGATGCATAGAAATCACTTATTCCAATATCTGGTAATTACCTAATTGCTAATATAAATTATCATAATCTTTCTTGAAATTTTGACAATACCAATGCCATCAAACCCTACAGGCTGGCAGGATGTAGGCTCTGATACCACTGAAAGATCCCAAGAGGATCCTTTGGCTGAACTTCTATAAATTTTAATTAAAATAATAGATTTTCCTGTGCTTCCTTTGTGGTCTTAGAGAATTAGACAGAAGTTGCAGAAGGATTGTTTCTTTTTTCTTTGTATTTTCCAAATATAAGTAAAATAGTAAATAACAACAGTAGCAAATAAGAAGTAGGCTGAAAACAATATGCAATAGTATAATACCCACCCAACCAGAATAGCTACAAATCATACCAGGAAAGATATGCATCCAATATTCCTGCAAGGGTGTTTACAAATAAGGAATGATGATGCCAGCTGTAGGAATGAACCAGCCACACACCAAGGGCAGAGATAGCTGATGTAAGCCAACCAGCAGATCACATGCCAGCTGAAAGGTAGTCGTACAACTACTGTAGTCACGCCAAGGCAGCCTGAAGACCTCAATGTGCCAAAAAAGACCCCCAATGTACACTGCACAAGCACTCCCAATGCTAAAACTTAACACTCTCTGTCAACTTTGAAATAATACTATAGAATGTTGTTGAAACCATCTATTGGGGTTTGTGTCCCAATAGAAAGACTCTAGGGTTTGCGTCCTAGTTCTCTAGAATCACTCCTTAGAGAAAAATTTCAAATACAAAGAATGAAGATATAAAAGATAATCAAATAATGAGCCAACATCTCCTTTTATCTCCCTCTCAAAGCCAATCGAACCCTAAAGGGAAAATATGCTTTTCCCTTTATTATAAAATGGCATCTTTTAATTAAAAAGATTTTATGTATAGGAAAAACACCTCTTTCTTCAAATAACATAACTCAATGTGCTAGAAGGTCTCCGGATGATGAAAATAAGTTATATTAATTCAAGACCTTTCCAACGAGCTATAACACATAGGCTTGCCTGACCAAATGAAGCCAAAAACCCCTTATTACTCTAATTAGCTATATAAATAGCTTTATTTAAAATATTAAAAATGCTAACTTAGGAAAATATTTAAATATATTAAAATATATCCCAAATAGCCATAGAACACCTGAAACACCCCAAAATCCTGAGACTGAATATGTCACCTGCCTGTGACTGATGCCGAACAACTTGGGATAACTGGCAGTCTCATCCCTAAAATGTAGGGATGCTCCTAGAAACTAGGAAACACGCCCAAATCTCCTAAAACTGAAACCAAGGGATGACCTTATAGAACCTAAAATTTGGAAGCTGGCACCACCTCCTAAAAAGTAGGAATTCCACTCCTAAAAAGTAGGAACTACCTCCTAAAATCAAGGAACTACACTGCATTACTATATTTACCACCATGTCGCCTATCTGTGACTGATGCCGAACGAGATGGGTCAACTAGCAATCGCATCCCCAAAATTTAGGGATGATACTAGAAACTAGGGAACACCCCCTATCATCCTAAAACTTAAACCATGGAATGGTCCAATGGGACCTCACATCTAGAAACTGCCACATCCTCCTAAAAAGTAGGGATATCCCCTAAAATCTAGGAACTTCTCCAAACTGCTTGCAAAGCCAACATCTGGTCACTGTATGCACTGAATGAGTCCCTATCCATCTCCGCTAGCCTACAATACTCCAATGATAGGCCAACTCCTCTGTCTCTGATGTCCACTCTAGAAAGGGGACATGACAGTTAGTAGTTGGAGAACAGTGTTTCAAGTTATAGGGAGGAAGAAGGCTAAGGATTCCAGGAGGACTGAAACAGAGTTGCATAAAATATTATGTCACGTAGAGTAGTGTATCCAACTGGACCCATCAGATGAAGAAGTCAGGGTCAAGCAAGTATGGGCCAGAGATTCATTGAGAAAGATGAAACATCACAAGATCAATGGGGATAAGGTCAGAGCCAGAGCCAACTGGATCAATGAAGGTGACAGAGGATCCAAATTTTTCTTCCAGCTGCTAAAGGCCAATGAGGTTAAGAATAGGATAGAATGCATTAGCCATGATGGCAATGCTCTCCAAACCCAGGAAGAGATCCTCAGATGCTTTGCGGGATACTATTCCCAACTGTTTACCTCTGAGGATAAGGGTGCAAATATGGTGGATAAGAGGTACCAGATCAAAAATATCATCCCGGCTCTATATAAGGAGGAAGAATCAAGAATGTTAAGAAAATCAGTCATAGTTTAGGAAATCAATGAGGTCATTGGGCACATGAGAAATGATAAATCCCTGGGCCCAGATGGACTCCCCATAGAGATCTACAAGGACAACCTCGATTGGATTGGTCAAGACCTTCTGTAGGTGTATGAGGAGGCCTTTGAGAGAGGCTCTCTGGGAGTAGAGATCAACACTGGGTGCATCAAACTGCTGCCTAAGGATGGGGACATGACCCTAATCAAGAATTGGCAGCCCATCACCCTCTTAAATGTATCTTACAAAATCCTGGCAAAGGTTCCTGCAAGGAGATTGGTGGATATTCTCCCCAAAGTCAACAGCTCCACTCAAACCAGTTTCATTAAAGGAAGATACATTTTGGAGAACCTAATTACTTACTGGGAAACTATGGAATGGGAAAGGGAGTCTGGGAAACAAATCAGCATGCTCCTAATTGACTATGAAAAGGCATAATATAGGATCGAATGGTAGTTTATTGCCAAAATGCTGGAAGCTCTGGGATTCCCTAAGGAATTCATCCACATGGTGCTTACTCTCATGAAGGGGACTACTAATGTGGTCGAGGTCAATGGAATGAGATCAAAACCCATCACCTTAACCGGGTCTATTAGACAAGGTTTCCCATTGGCTCCAGCATTGTTTATTATTGCTATGGACTCTCTTTTCTACATCCTTAGAGATAACTCCATAGCTCCCAAGGTGGTGGGAGTCAGAATCCCAAATGATCAGGAGTTGATCAATGTGTAGTTTGCAGATGACACCTCCCTAATGGTTGGGATGGAAGAAAATAACTCTAGGCACCTCATGGACAAGTTGGAGCTTTTTTGTGTAGCCTCAGGAAACAAGGTGTCTATTCCTTAATCGACCCTACTAGGATGGGAGGACTCACCTCCAGATTGGTGTGGGAAGTATGGGTTCTCATGGGGAGGACTAATACACTAGGTCCGATACCTAGGGATCCCCTTCTCTATCAAGCTGGACCTCAGGAGTATGCGGGGCTGGGTTAAGAGCAAAATTAAAGGGAAGCTCCTCAAGTGGAACAATAGGTGCCTTTCCTTGGCAGGTAGGTTTCAGGTGTGCCAAAAGATCTTGGCAGCATACCCCATATACTACTCCTCTGCTTGGCTTTTCAATCACTATCAAATCAAATTCATTCACAAAGCTATCATAGACTATCTATGGTCTAATGGGAAAGGGAACATGAAGCCTCCTACGGTCAGATGGGACTGGTGCACTAGTGCTTCTTCACATGGGGGTCTAGGTATGAAGGACCTTAGATGGTAGGGGATAGCCCTTGAAGCTAAGTGGATTGTCAAAGCCACTCAAGTAAATGAGCCTTGGAAGATCCTTGTGAGACACAACATCAGTAGAGGCACACCAGCACATGCCAAACAATGGAAAAACCTCCCACTCATTGATCTCATGACCGAGAGGTTCAAGGTGGTGGTAACAGGATCTGCACTGTTTCAATCCATTTGGAGAGATTGGGAGGAGCTCAGACACAAAGTGGTAGGAATTGCACTACTAGATCAAGAGAAGAATGTATGCGGAGAGAGATCCATTTGGTGGAACCTATTTAAGGGTGACAAGCCTTTAGCACAACTACAGGGATGATTTGCTAAAAAGTGGAATGCTTGAGGTATTAGCTACTTTGCTGATATCATTGAGGATGGGGCTCTGTTGGGTTGAGATACCCTCACATACAAATTTGGCATCCCCCCTCACAGTGGAGTACATACACTACACTTAGAGAAGCCTTCTCTGTACTCAACCTACCTAGAGACATAATGGTAGACTCAAACATAATGAAGCTCATCAAATGGATTGATGGGACTCCAGTGGGGAAGACTAAAACCAATTTTGTATAAAAGTTACTTATAGAAATAGACACTATCTTTGGTCACCTAAATAGAAAATGGAACCTTTCCTTGGATCACAACAACTAGAGTAAATACCTTGACAAGCTTTGGTACTCTCATGCTGAGCCTAAAGTGCTATGTTTTATGTGGCATTTTCTTCTGTATAGGTTTCCAATTAGGAAACCCTCTGGTGAACCCATCACTTTTTCCTTTTTCTCTGAGCCTGATACCTTGCTTAATATCTTCTTTGACTGTTGCTTTGCCATTGCTATGTGGGACCAGTTTGGCCTAAAATTGATCTCCAATTTCCAAATTTAGGATGTACTTGCTGGTGCTATGGAAGGTATGGATAAAAATTGTAATATTTTCTAGAATATTCTTTCCTTTTATATACTATGGCATGTATGGAAATGTAGGAATGATGATATATTTAGTGGTAGGAGCAGATTTTTCATTGAGTCTCAGCGGAGACTCACAACTTTCAATATTGTTTCATAGGTAATGTTCATAATGAAGGTCAAAGAAAAACCAGCTTTAAGGGTCATTAGGAATGTCCAAGGAGTGTTGGATAAAGAATAGGTCACTTGTAGGATGTCCACCAGAGCTGAAGGATAGTTTGAATTTGATGTTATGATTGCCCAAATGCTGCAAAAACTAAAGAACTAGAAGAAGGTAGATACACAAATGACCATAGTAGGGAGAGTAGCATAGGGGAACCTCATAGGAGGTGAGGAGGCTCAGGAAATAAATTCAGCAGTAGTAGACCCAGTCACTTTTGAACAAGAGACCAACAACAATGAATCTATAGCAACATATCCTGCACCAAAGGATCAACCTGCTACTGAGGGAACCAACATTCATGTGCCCAGAAGTGAATCCAGATACATGCCTCCCATTATTGTCCGTCCACCACTACCATGGGGGGCATACTTCTAGAACACGTAAAATGTTATTATTAAAGATCACATGCAACTTAAATGGGTGGATCACTAGATGCCATGGATTGCATGGTTTCATAGATAGACTAGGGGGACTAGGATATGACACTTGATGGGATATTTTTGTTGATAATAGTGGTTAATCCTTTTTGGTACTAAATGGTTTTTTGATCTTTGAGACCCTCCAGCCAGAAAGGAGGTGTAATTTTGTAATATGTCTTTGATTTAAACTCTAATGTAAACTCTCGTTGATTTCCTAATTAATATAAGTTATAGTTAATAGAAAAAAAAAGTTGCTCGAGCAACTTTTGCAACTTTGGAAAAAAGTTGAAAATGTAAGTTTGAGCAGTTGTAACTACCCATGCTCAGGTATATGAGCATGGATTGATGATTTTTGGAAGGTTAATGGAGTTTTGGATTGCATAGTACTTTTGTGATCACTCTATATGGATGGTTCTCTGTGTTTCATTGTAATTTACAGTGTTTTATGTATCTTGTACGGCTGTGTACGAATTAGATTAGGTGATCTGACCCCATGGGGGTGTATTTCTTTAAATTATCTTTCTTTTTCATAGATTATTTTGATTTAAGTTGAAGTAGTGTGGAGTTACATTAGGATTTAGGCCATTGTGTCTGCAAGTTCAATTTGCAGAGTTGCAGGAGCGAAAATGGCTCTAACCTAAGCATCCATAGTTGAAAATGGCTGAAACCATGTGGGATGAGGGGTTAGGGTCTATACATATTGTTTTTTTTTTCCTTTGCGTTCTTTCAAGTGAATTCCTAAGCTTGGAGTGAAGCCCTATGGCTGACTGCTAGGAGTAGGTGAGCCTAGACATAGCGAAGATTGAATTGTAATCGAGCACCCATGATCTTGGATGGTTGACTTAATGGAATTTTTGGAATCCCTAATGTGTCACCTTGAAGGATAAAATTGTTGTAAATGGTGGATTGGAGTTTGAAGAACAAATTGAAGATAGTTTGTGTTGATTGGTCCAGAGGCCTAAAAGAAAGGCTGAAAACTAGGGCCTGGTAATAATTAGGGTTGTGGGTGCATTGAGAATCTATGGTTTTGGATTATTGAAGGGCTAGTGGATAGATTTCAGATTTTAAAATTCTTCTATGAGGTTGTTTTGGAGAATTCGGAGCATTTGGCTCAAAAAAGTGAAACTAGACCTACTAGAAATAGGCCTAATTAGGCCTACTAGTGCATTGTGACAACAATTGGATTGTTGAAGTATACAAAAGTGTTGGAAATATTTCCAATGGACTTTAAATGGGTCAAGAACATATGAAAGAGTCTATGAGGTGTATGGGGAAGATCCTAAGCAAGTGTTTGGGGTTCTAGGGGAAGTTCTAGTGAAGAATCAAGAGGAATGATCAGCTAGTTGGGCTAGTTGAGA
This sequence comes from Thuja plicata, assembly GCA_018584345.1. NCBI lineage: Eukaryota > Viridiplantae > Streptophyta > Pinopsida > Cupressales > Cupressaceae > Thuja > Thuja plicata. The sequence goes on along the minus strand of MU225799.1, from coordinate 181,342 downwards.
TTGGATGAACTTTGTGTCTTCAGCAAATCAACTATACCTAGGAGGAAAGTTGGTAGAGAGGGTCTAGGATATCCATATTGGGGGAAGAACACATAGAGGAGTAACCATTGGATGGTTAGAAGGAGTAAAAATCACTTTGGTGGAGAGAAACACTAGAACTCTAGACCCTCTACATCATAGTAGTATCAGAGCCATAATTTATTTAAGTTTAGTGTATGTCTGAAGGGGAGGAAAGCCACAAGAATGAAAACATGCATCCCAAGGCAATGAGAAAAGATGCCATAGTGAACTTGGTCCAAAATCTATTGGAAAAGGCTAATTTGATAGAGACAAAAGGTAAGAGGAAAGTCATTGAATGGGGAGATGAGAGTGATAAAGAAGATGAAAGCCAGACAAGAGAGACAACTGGCAAAGGAAAATAAGTGGAGATGGATAAAGAATAGAAGGTTTTCTTGGATGCTTTCAAGTCCATCAAAAAATATATTATGGAACACATACCCTACTATTTTTGCAGCTTGAATGGAGAAGAGTTATTGGATTGGCTAGAGGCCATATACAACCAGTTTGATTACAAAGAAGTAGCAGAGGAGAAGAGAGTCAGTTATGCAAAGGATAGGCTCAAAGGATTTGCATTGGTGTGGTGGAACATGATGGTGGATGACAGGGTAGCCACTGGTAAGAAGAAGACAGCTTCTTGGGAGAGAATGCAGATCAGATTGAGGTCACAATTCTTGCCCACTGATTATGAGATTCAAATGTATCAGAAGTTGCAAAACTTGAGACAAAAAGAGTTGAAAGTAAGTGCCTACAATGAGGAGTTCCAAAAATTGATCCTAAGGGAAAGAAGACAAGAAGAGGAGGTAGAGTAGGTATCAAGGTACCTCAATGGGTTTAGACAATGAATCCAAGATGAAATTAGTATGATGGCTCCTGACAGTATGCACAATTGTTTTCAATTATCCTTGAGAGAAGAGGAGAAGGCTAGAAGGAGGAATGATTTTCACCAAAGAGGTAGGGGTAATAACAATAGAGGATTCAGAGGTAGGAGCAACTTTGGTAGAGGACAAAGCCCAAGTAGACCAGAAGAGACCCAATCTATGGATAATAGTGGGAATAACTAGTATAGAGGATCATTCCAAAGAGGAGGATACAAAGGAAGAGGACCACCAAGGGGTAGATTCTAGTCACAAGGAAGGTCCAATTCTGTCTTCAATGGAAGATGCTACAATTGTAATCAAGTGGGCCATATAATGCAAAAATATCCTAACAAGACTTCCACATCATCTATGGGAGAAACAAGAAATCAGTTGGTGCAAGAGGATGACACACAAAGTGTCACTTCTCCTATCTCCAAGGCAGGGACAATGTTGGATGGAGAGAATCTCATGTTGAGAAGGACTTTGTTGAAAGTTCCTAGTGTCACAGAACCACCTCAAAGAAAGAACTTGTTTAAGACTACTTATAGGTCCCATGGGAAGATCTGCAAGGTGATTGTGGACTCTGGATCCACAGAGAACATAATGTCAACTGAGATGGTGGATAAATTGAAACATAGGAGGATACCTCACACCACCCCCTACAAAGTATCATGGCTAAACAAGGGGCAATAGATAGTGGTGGATGAACAAACTATGGTGGAGTTTGAGATAGGAGAGTATAAGGACAAGGTCCTATGTGACATATTTCCCATGGATGCATGTCATCTTCTTTTAGGACGTCCATGGAAATATGATGTGAAGGCCATTAATGATGGTGAAAAGAATAACTATGTGATTACTAAACAATGAAAGAAGTTTCAAATGGATCCCTTACAAGAACCTAATGAGGAGAAGCATGTGGGAACTAGTGTGATGCTCTTGAGTGGCAAAGAGTTTCTAAAGGTTATGAATAAGGGGAGAGGAGTCTATTGTGCAATGATAGTGAAGCCAAAGGAGGAGACCAAGGAGAAAGCCAACATGCCACCAGAGGTACAAGTACTGTTGGAAAGGTACCATGAAATAGTGGATAATGGATTTACTAGTGCATTGCCACTCATGAGGGATATGATTCATCAGATAGACCTCATACCTGGAGCTAATCTGCCTAACAAGGCAGCATATAAGATGACACCAAGTCAGAATGCAGAGGTAGCAAAAAAAATTCAAGATTTGTTTGAGAAAGGGATAATAAGGAAGAGTTTGAGTCCTTGTGTTGTGCCAACTATCCTTGCACCAAAGAAGGATGGAAATTGGAGGATGTGTATGGACTCCAGGGCTATAAACAATATCACAATCAGATATAGATTTCTCATGCCCCGGATTGAGGATTTTCTAGACAACTTGGGAGGTTCTTGTTATTTTTCCAAGGTGGATTTGAAGTCAGGGTATCACCAAATAAGAGTTTGTAATGAATGGAAGACATTCTTCAAGACTAATGAATGGATCTATGAGTGGATTGTAATGCCCTTTGGCCTAACAAATGCACGTAGTACATTCATGAGGATCATGAATGAAGTGCTAGCAGATTTCATAGGTAAGTTTGTAATATTTTATCTTGATGACATTTTTATCTTTAGCAGGTCTAAGGAGAATCACATAAAGCATTTGGAAATGGTATTAAGGAGGATACACCAAGAGAACTTGATGATCAATCAGGAAAAATGTGAGTTCTTGAAGATTGAATTTGTATACCTTGGTTTTGTGGTTGCTAATAGATGTATGAAGATGGATCTTGATAAGGTTAAGTCTATTTTGGAATGGCCAACACCTAGATCCATAGGGGATGTTAGAAGTTTTCATGGATTAGCCTCCTACTATAGGAAGTTTGTGAGAAAATTTAGTCATGTATGTGAACCTATCCTCAACACTATTAAGGGAGGAATCAAATGTCAGTTCAAGTGGACAGTAGTAGTAGATCAAGGATTTGAAATGTTGAAGAAAATGATAGCAGAACTACCTACCCTTAGGTTCCCCAACTTCAATCAGTTATTTGTGGTAGAGTGTGATGCTAATAAGCTAGCCATTGGATAAGTGTTAATTCAAGAGGGAAACCCTATGGAAATATTCTCAGAGAAGTTGAATGAGGCCAAATAGAAGTACTCCACCTATGATTTGGAGTGTTATGCAACAGTGCAAGCACTCAAAAAGTGGCAAAATTACCTCCTACCAAGAGAATTTGTGGTTTACATAGATAAACATGCCCTAGTTTCTTGAATGGGCAAGAGAAGTTAAATCAAAGGCACCTTAAGTGGGTGGAATATTTGCAAGCATACACATTTGTTGTCAAACACAAAACAAGGTGTTAGCAACAAGGTTGTTGATGCTCTAAGTAGAAGAGTACTATCTATACAGGAGATACAACTACAAAGTGTGGGAATGGATGGCTTGAAAGATCTCTACAAGGAGGAAAGTGATTTCAAAGATGCCTGTAAGGCTTGTGAGAAGTTCCAATAGTGATTCAAAGTGGAGTTCACTGATTAAATGTTTCAGGAGGGACTATTGTTCAAAGGACCCCTAATGTGTATACCTCAGTGTTCAATGAGAGAGAACATAGTCGAGGAGAAACACCAAGGAAGCTTGGGAGGCCACTTTGGAGTGCATAAGACATTGGATCAAGTGAATAGGCATTACTATTGGCCTAGGTTATAGTCAGATGTTAGAAATTTTGTGGAGAAATGTCAAATATGTCAGAGGGATAAAGGAAAAAGTAGCAACACTAGATTGTATCAACCCCTATCCATACCTCAGAGGCCTTGGGAGTTTTTAAGTATGGACTTCATTTTGGGATTGCCAAAGACATCAAAGTGTATGTGTCTGAATGTTGACCTCTAAATCAGCCACAACACAACATAGTCATTGCTCAATCATTGAATCGCGAAGATGAACATGAATTGCTCATTCCACAATATTGATCGAATTGATCTGTTGCCACCTATTTAGTTGGGGTGTTTGATTACTATCAAAACAAGACCCAACAACCATAGACCATTGCTAAAATGGAGGATTTGAATGCTTTGAAAATTGAAATAAAATTTATTCTATATGAGAGATGCAATTGTAATCTAGGAATGAAGATGCAGATTTTAATCTAAGAAACTTGAAAGAGATAACAGAATTAAACTACTTGATAAGTAAACAAACTAAATTGAGATGAAAAATGCCATTAAGCTAAATGAAATTACACTAAATATACAATAAAATATTGGAAATATGAGAGAATTGAGACAATAATTCACTATAGTTTAGGTACTCTAAAAATTGCCCCCCCTCATATGAAGGAAAGAAGGTCCATAATATAGAAAAGCCTGAAGAGAGGATGAAGAGTTTCTTGGGAAGAAATGGCTGACTCTTCATCTTCACAGAGGAAGGTGAGACAAATATGAAGGAATTATTTAATTAAATAAATGAATTATTGCCACATGGGTGGCTTTTCATATTGTTTGAATTATTAAATTCAAGTGAGGATAATCCATTCAAATAACCAAATAATATTTAATTCCCTTGATGTGTATTAGCTAAAGGGGGTGGGATTAATTTTAATTTAAAAGCACTTAGGACTTTAGAATTAAATTAATTAATCATAGGGATTTTTAGCTAATAAATCTTGAAAATTTAGGAATTAAATATAGTGTAAGATTTATGCAAATTTAGGTTTTCTGCAT
>MU225799.1:166161-176653 GCA_018584345.1 Thuja plicata | reverse complement strand
CTAAGTCAATTAAAGACAATTAGGAAGGAGAATTTGCCTAGTACAATAGGACTTTGATGATGAGAATTTGAAGAAATGCACCAAAATTGATTAGAATTGTAAGGTGCCAATTTTGGGGTATTACATTCTGCCCCTCTTTGAATTGATGTGCGAGTAGTGCGTTAATTCAAAGAATAGTCTGATGTGACAAATGAAGATTTCAGGAGTCTAGGTTAGGTTGCCAAGATAATGATCAGATCGAGAAGCAGAACCATCTTTAGAACAAAGCATGATTCTCCGAAGTCTAAGTTAGATTGCGAAGACAACGGTCCAAATACCAATTGAGAGAAAAATTGGAATCGGAGTTAGATTGCCCCAATGTCCGTTGATAGTTGATGAAGATTTAGGACTATCTCCAGAATCAGGGTTAGGTTACCCCAATACAAAGGTTAGCCCTTCGAGATCTAGGTTAGGTTTCCCAGATAACAGTCGAAAAGAGATTTTGAGAGCCATCTTCAAAATGAAGCATGAATTTCAAGAATTAGGGTTAGATTGCCCCAATACCCGATGGGATTTCAAGAATCATCTCCAGAATGAAGCTTGATCCTTGAGGATCTAAATTAGATTGCTCAAATACCTAGAAAGATAGATGAAAATATGACAAGATGCGAGGCAACAAGATGCCCCTAGAGATTCAAGATCATGGAATATACAATTTTGACCATAAGGTACGAAACACTGAATATGCCCCAAGTGATGAGATGCCCCTAGCAATGGGGACTTTTGATTCAGATCGAACTGATTCAAGAATGATGAAAAAAGATTCAATGATGTAATCATCCTAAAATGTATGTGTCTGAATGTTGACCTCTAAATCAGCCACAACACAACATAGTCATTGCTCAATTGTTGAATCGTGAAGATGAATATGAATTGCTCATTCCACAATATCAATCGAATCAACCTGTTGCCTCCTATTTAGTTGGGGTGTTTGATTACTCTCAGAACGAGAGCCAACAACCATAGACCATTGCTAAAATGGAGGATTTGAAAGCTTTGAAAATTGAAATGAAATTTATTCTATATGAGAGATGCAATTGTAATCTAGGAATGAAGATGCAGATTTTAATCTAAGAAACTTGAAACAGATAACAGAATTAAACTACTTGATAAGTAAACAAACTAAATTGAGATGAAAAATGCCATTAAGATAAATGAAATTACACTAAATATACAATAAAATCTTGGAAATATGAGAGAATTGAGACAATAATTCACTATAGTTTAGGTACTCTAAAAATCACCCCCCCTCAGATGAAGGAAAGAAGGTCCATAATATAGAAAAGCCTGAAGAGAGGATGAAGAGTTTCTTGGGAAGAAACGGCTGACTCTTCATCTTCATGGAGGAAGGTGAGACAAATATGAAGGAATTATTTAATTAAATAAATGAATTATTGCCACATGGGTGGCTTTTCATATTGTTTGAATTATTAAATTCAAGCGAGGATAATCCATTCAAATAACCAAATAATATTTAATTCCCTTGATGTGTATTAGCTAAAGGGGGTGGGATTAATTTAACTTAAAAGTACTTAGGACTTTAGAATTAAATTAATTAATCATAGGGATTTTTAGCTAATAAATCTTGAAAATTTAGGAATTAAATACAGTGTAATATTTATGCAAATTTAGGTTTTCTTCATTTGAGACTAAATCAATTAAAGACAATTAGGAAGGAGAATTTGCCTAGTACAATAGGACTTTGATGATGAGAATTTGAAGAAATGCACCAAAATTGATTAGAAATGTAAGGTGCCAATTTTGGGGTATTACATTTTGCCCCTCTTTGAATTGATGTGTGAGCAGCGCGTTGATTCAAAGAATAGTCTGATGCGAACAAATGAAGATTTTGGGAGTCTAGGTTAGGTTTCCAAGACACCGATCAGATCGAGAAGTAGAACCATCTTTAGAATGAAGCATGATTCTCCGAAGTCTAAGTTAGATTGCAAAGACAACGGTCCAAATACCAATTGAGAGAAAAATTGGAATCAGAGTTAGATTGCCCCAATGTCCATTGATAGTTGATGAAGATTTAGGACTATCTCCAGAATCAGGGTTAGGTTGCCCCAATACGAAGATTAGCTCTCCAAGATCTGGGTTAGGTTACCTAGATAACGGTCAAAAAGAGCTTTTGAGAGCCGTCTTCAGAATGAAGCATGACTTTCAGGAATTAGGGTTAGATTATGCCAATACCTTATGGGATTTCAGGAATCATCTCTAGAATGAAGCTTGATCCTTGAGGATCCGAGTTAGATTGCTCAAATACCTAGAAAGATAGATGATAAGATGACAAGATGCGAGGCATCAAGATGGCCCTAGAGATTCAAGATCATGTAATATCGAATTTTGACCATAAGGTACAAAACACTGAATATGCCTGAAGTGCTGAGATGCCCCTAGAAATGGGGACTTTTGATTTAGATTAGACTGATTTGAGAATGATGCAAAAAGATTCAATGATGCAATCATCTTGCCCCCCTCGGGAGCAAAATCAAAAGATGAAACAACAGAAAGATGATCGATAGCAAAAGATTGCAGATAGAAGTAAGATTGAAGATCCAGAGAAATTCAGAGATAGATCAAGAGAAGGCAGAATCGATTTAGAGTGATCGGGAGGTCTTGTTGACTAGGTTTGACCATAGTTGACCAAGTTTGACTAGAATTGAATATAGTTGACTTTTGATGAAAAGATTGTAGAATCTTAGAAAATGATGACGAGAGATGATTCTGACAAGAAAGCGACGTCAGAAAGTTGACTGCACAAACGTTGGAGCACGTCGGTCCCAAAATTTTAAAATGTGATTTTGAGCTACTTAGGAGTGTCAGATTTTGATTTCGATCACGAAAATGGATTTAGAACGGTTGATTTGGCTAAGGGTGCAATTTTCATGGAAAATGGAGCACTTGTGCAGTCAAGAGGAATCCAGGAAAAAAGATGAGAACCTTTAAAGAATGAGAAGACAATGAAGAGAGCACCAAAATTGCCGCTATGCAAGCTTAAAATGCGAATGCAAGCCTAAGCTAAATGCAACCCTAGGACTTGGTTGTTGGAATCATCGCATAATTATCATCATCAATTTCTTTAGGTATTGGCCAATCGCAAGATGGCACACAACCCTCACTAGCCTTGCAACCACAAGAATATGAATATGACATTAGTCTCTAGATTTGTCAGAATGAGATGTAAGCATTAAGGCACAAGAAGCCAGAATGACCTGAACACCTATTCCTTTTGATTTAGCAAGTTAACCTAAGAATCAAAGCATAGTTTCTAGAATGACCAGAATGTTTCTTGCATACAAACACGCCAGATACGCGAGAGGGTCCCTTCTTTTGCTAAGTGATTGATAAAAATGCCCGTAGTGACCCTTACGTTCACCTCACAGGATGAGCACCTCGATTATGCTATACCAGAAAGAAGTCACCCCAAAAAGACAAGGAGAAGAACCAATCTCACCAAGGTTTTCGTATAAAAGGAGTTGAGGTACACATGGCCATCCAACATGAGATGGAGGCTCAAATAGTGGACACCCCTCTTATATGGATCCTTTGGATCATTGGAACCAAAACAACAAACAAAAAGCAATGAAAAGATCATGCCCCCAATCTTCGCAGCTCTTGGTCAAGAATAGACGTCTTGGAGTTGCTCGAGGGAGAATGAAAAAGAGAAAGGAACAAGCACACAAAGGAAAGATCAGCATGTCTCAGAGAATCACAAATCAAGTTTCAGTTTTAGTTTAGCGGATTGAAGTCGGATCAGAAGGAACGAGCGCAAGAAGATCTCAACAAGATAGTGACAGTAGGTAGACACAGTGAGATCCACTGGTGACTGATACGAGAAAGATCCTCAAAGAGAGAAATCTTAGAAAAACATCAGTAGGCAGACATAGTGAGAACCACTAGTGACTGATGTGAAAGAGAGTCTCAGGGAGAGACGAAGCGCTACAAAGCTATTAGAGTATTATTACTTTATGCTTATTAATTAAATCATATTGATTTAATTATATAAGTTCCTATTACTCTAGTTACTTAAGCTTCATTTAGGTGCATTATTAATTAATAATGTGCAACCTAGTTTTTCCCTTTAGGGTTTCTTTCTCACCTTTTATAAGGTTGTGCATTGTACTTTTTCATAATTTGATAATACATTTTGAGCTCTGACATTTTTTAGCACAAGAGGGTTTTGTTTTTTCCATATTGTTGCTTCATTCTTTATGATAGGTTTATTGCATGCAGCTAGATCTTGGAGTTGAATATGATATTTCATCAGTTTCTACATGGTATCAGAGCCATTTTGCTGCAGCTTGTTTGAATTTTTCTAAAGCTGTGGATCAAGCCCTTTCTTTCTGGGGTTTTCTGCTATTTTTTATATTGGATCTATGGGGTTGTAATTTTTTGGAGCACTTTGGGCAAAAACCAACCTCACAGTTGCGTCCAGAAGTCCTCAAATACCCAAAATCCATATAAAGTTCAACCTTTTTGGTTACCGTGCCCTCAGGGAAAAATTTTGGCCTATTAGGGCCGTATGGGCACGCAAATTGAGGCAGAAAGGACACAAAAATAAAAAAAATTTAAAAAAAAATGCATTTTTCAACATTTTTTTGGGCCTGCCAGAACGCGCCACCCCGCTACCACCGCAGCCTGCGCCCGACCCCCTGCCGACGCGCCACCCACCGGCCGCCGCAGCCGCCACCAGCTCGCCCCTCCGCCAACCACTGCCACCAACCCGCCACCTCCTGCACAGGGCTAACGTCATCAGTGACGTCAGCGGCCAAATTTTTTTCTAGCAACCAGTTTTTTTTCGGCGAACGTTTTGACGGGCGTCAAATTTTTGCTCGCAGACGGGTGACGGTCATTTGGACGTCAAATTTTTTCCCGTGTATGTGTTTTTCCAACGAGTAGGTTTTCGAAGGTGCACTTGGTTTTTTGGCCGTAACTTGAGCATACAATGTCCATTTTCAAAAAATGAAATATCACCAGAAAGGTGTTTCTAAGCTGGACGTGTTGATGCTGGTCTTGATTGCTAGTTCCACCATTTGAGCTTCTATTTTTGGTGTCAAAGTTGAGGCTTTGTTTTCCTCCTTCTCTGCATTCAAAAACTCAAGTTTTTCTCTGGTTCTTTGTGTTTTTTTGCTTCAGCTTGTGTTGTACAGGAGTTAGTTTGATAGTATGTGGGGGGGTGCATATTTCTTTTTGCATTTTCAATTTAGAGAGACCCTACTACTTCCGTCTTATTCTCTCAATGTCGGACACATCCATTGTCATTCTGACTCCACATAACTACCACACATGGAAGCCACAAATGACTAAACTCCTCATGTCACGAGGTTTATGGTCCTACCTGGATACAATTTAGCCAGTTCTTTAGAGGCCTTATGAGGCTCTTATGCACAAAAATAGGATGGATGAGGCAATGGGCCTCATTGCCATAAATATTTTAGATGGGTTGTTGTTCCACCTGGATGGTCTGATCACACCCAGGGATATGTGGGATAAGGTTTCCACCTTGTTTGGCACCATGAATCAGTTCAAGTTTCTCCAGATAGATGCAGAGTTTACCTCCTTGGCACCTGATTCATTCACCAGCATTGAGGACTTCGTGATGAAGTTCAAGTCTCTTCGATCTCTTTTACAAGTTGCTGGAAATATGAACTCAGATGATGAGTGTATCTTCCTGATACTCTCAAAGCTTCATGGTCCTTATAAGATTTTCACTTCTACCTTCTACTCCACTATGGATGCACCACATGTTATGCCCTCTTTTGAGACCTTCTGTGACAGGTTAACTCATGAGCAGTCCAAGCTCAGTCAGATGGATTCTCTTACAGGTTCACAGTCACAGGCATTGCTTGCCAAGTTATCTCAGGATACAGAATCCGAAGCTGAAGCAGATATCTGATTCCTCTTCTTAGCACTCTACTGGCCCACCATCTTCTTCTAAGAAGGAGAAATAGAAGACTCAGCACCCTTCATGTTCCTATTGTCAGAAGGGGTCCCATGATGAGTCACAGTGTTTTCAGAAGAGATTTGATGGCTATGAGAAATAGATTGCAGATTTGCAAGCTCTCCTTCAGAAGAGCACTATTTCCTCTCCATCCTCACAGGGGTCTGCTTTTCAGTCTTTTGCCTCATCTTTGACATCTGGACAGGATTTTGGATAGGGTCATGCATTACGGGCTTTCGTTGCATCCCCTTCACAGGTCCCTTGGATACTTGATTTAGGTGCTTCTCACCATATGCTGTCTTCTTCAGAGATCTTCTCTTCCATTGAGGCTTCTCCTATTCCCCACATTCTCATGGGGAATAATACTGTTATGCCAATCTGTGTGAAATGTTTCATACGCATTTAGGATGGCACATTCAATGATGTATTGTATGTTCCATCTCTATCTGCAAACCTTCTCTCGATTTACCAGATTACACACTGTGGATCTGGGAAGACAGTTGAGTTCACGCCAGATTCAGTCTTCATACAGGATAGTGCGACAGGTGGCATTGTTGCTACAGGTACAGTTGATCATTCTACACGTCTCTACACCTTCACACATTTCGGTCCACCATCTCCATTATCGGAGCTTAGCTCTCCTCTTCCGTGAGAGAATCATGTGGTGCAGTCAAGTCACTTGAACCTCTATGTTGTTCCTGATACCACTGTTGTCACTACCACACCACATCTTGCTGAGGTTCTTTCTCTTCAGTAGGAATCTTCTTCAACACTGCCAGACCCTCTAGCTCCATTCATCGAGCCACCAGGTGTAGTTGTTGAGGATTCTATAGAGGACACTCTTCTCCTTGCTCATGATAGTGTCAGTACACCTATCATTCCACTTGCATTGGGGATTCCATTTCAGGATCCTCGTGTCTTCTCATTTGAGCATCAAATCAGCCTTCCAGTGACACCTCATCTTTCAAGGTCACCTCTTCAGTGCTCACTTCCTTTCACTCCTTTGTATTGGAGTCATGGTGGTTTGTTCATTGATCCAGGGGTTCTTTCATTCCGGGGGGGCTTTGGAGCCTTGACCCTCTCTCACGGGGGGTTGGTAGCACACATTGTACTTATGGCTTTGAGAGAGTCTCTTGAAGTCATTCCTTTTGTCTTTTCTTGCTCTTACATCTCTTTTTGGAGAGGAGTTTTTCCCACTGGATTTTATCCTTTGTCTCTGGTTTACAGAGATTTCCTTGTACTGGGTACCTAATCAGGCCTTGTTGCCGGGACCCATTTCCTACTTTCATAGTTTTGCTAGGTCAGCTTTCTCCCTGCGTTCAGCTTAAGGGGGGTGTTAGAGTATTATTAATTTATGCTTATTAATTAAATCATATTGATTTAATTATATAAGTTCCTATTACTCTAGTTACTTAAGCTTTATTTAGGTGCATTATTAATTAATAATGTGGAACCTAGTTTTTCCCTTTAGGGTTTTTTTCTCACCTTTTATAAGGTTGTGCATTGTACTATTTCATAATCTGATAATACATTTTGAGCTCTGACATTTTTGATCACAAGAGGGTTTTTATTTTTTCATATTGTTGCTTCATTCTTTGTGACAGGTTTATTGCATGCAGCTGGATCTTGGAGTTGAATCTGATATTTCATCAGTTTCTACAATCAGCAAGATGACGCAGTGAGAACCACTGGTGATCGATGCAAGAGGGGAGAGATTCCAAAAGATAGGAAAATGCCCCCTAGACTAGGAAGATGCCACCGAGTGTGACCAATTTCAATCCATGTGAATTCAAGCAAAATCTCAAAAATAACTGAGAGTGAATGCATAAGCGAGCAAACTAAAGCAAGAAAGCGGGAAAGCAAACTGCAAGACATACAAGGGATGCCATGATAGATAGAGAATTGTGGAATAAGAGGCACATGTTTACCATGTTTTCACCATCTTGGCAGAAATTCTATTTTTGCTACCATGACGCCTGTTTACCAGGTTTTCATCAATGGCACATTTTTCTCTTTTTCTCATTTTTTTGCATTTTTCATTTTTTGATTTTTTGATTTCTTTGGTATTATCAAGGTGCCTGTTTACCAGGTTTTCACCAGGATAATAGATACATCAAAGTGCCTATTTTCCAGGTTTTCACTAAGATGATCATTCTTTTTTAGGACATTTTGCAATTTTTTAGATTTTCTCAGAATAGAGTATGTACATGAGCATTCAGAAGACATCTCAACTGTAGAATTTCTTTCGATGAAGAACGTTGATAGAATATTTGAGTTGTTCCCCCTTTGTGGTAGAGAGATGGTAAGCGCCAGACACAAATACTGCAGTGATAACATACGGACCAAGCCAGTTTGGTTCAAATCTTCCTTTCTGGACCCACTGCTGTTAATTCTTGGGGTTCTCTCTCAAGATGAGATCACCCATTTGGAATTCCCTTGGTTTGACCCTCTTGTTGTAGCTTTTAGATATTCTCTTTTGATTTGCTCGGAGATCATCAAATGCCACTTTCCAATGTTCATCTAGTAGTTCTAGCTCTTGAAGCTGAGATATTATCATATCATCATCAGTAATGAGGCCCTTTAGAGAGACTCGCAAGGTAGGAATCTCAACCTCAAGAGGAAGCACTGCATCTTCACCATAAAATTGAGCAAAGGGCATGGCCCATGTTGGTGTCCGTATACTGGTGCGGTAAGCCCATAAAGTGGGATTAATCTAGAGATGCCAGTCTCATCCAGATTTGTGTACTGTGCAGTGTAAGATCTTGAGAATAGTCTTATTTGAAGCTTCCGCCTGTCCATTACCCTGGGGATAATAGATAGAAGACTAGTGCCGAATAATTTTGAACTTAGTGCATAATTATTTTAGATCCTTGTTCTTGAAATTTTCCCCCATTGTCAGTGATTATTGATGAGGTTACACCATATCTACAGATGATGTAGTTCAGTATAAACATGGCCACAGACTTGCCATCAGCTACGATGAGGGGCACTGCCTCAACCCACTTTGTAAAATAGTTTGTAGCAGTAATGATGAATTTATGTCCCCTTGAAGAAGATAGATGTATCTGAACCACCAATTCAAAGGCCCACTGCTAAAATGGCCAAAAGATTATGAAAGGAATGAGCTCCTTGGTAGGAGCGTCGATCAGATTTCCATGAAGCTGGCACTGTTTGCAAGATTTAGAAAATTGTGTAGCTTCTTTCTCCATATCCAGCCAATAGTAACCAGCTCTAATAAGTTTGTGAGCCAATGTCAAGCCATTTGAGTGAGACCCACAGACGCCTTCATGCACCTCTACTAACACACACTTGGACTCATCAGGTTCTAAACACCTAAGGAGGGTACCATCTAGACCTTGCCTATATAATTCGTTAGCTATGATGACAAACTGTGAAGCACTGCGGATTAAGTGACATTTCTCATTTTGGGTGTAAGTGTCCGAAATGATCTAGTCATGAAGGTAGGAGTAAATATTGTGGTAGTGGGATGAGTCATGTCCAATAACTGAACAGATCATCTGAGATTCAGGGGAATTATAAGAAGGGTAGCATAATGTCTCCACTAGGAATTCATGTCAGAAGTCATTTTCTAGCATTTGTAACATGGAAGCCAGAGTAGCCATGGCATCGACTGCATTATTATCTTCCCTTGGAATCTGTTGGAAATTAATGTGTGTAAATTATTTCTTGAGGTCATCAACGATCTTTTTATAAGGCACCAATTTTTCATCTTTTGTTTGGTAGATATCATTCACCTGATTGATAACCAACTGTGAATCTCCAAAGACCTTTAGCTCATTGACATGCTATTCAATAGTGATATTTAATCCATTAATCAAGGCTTCATACTCGATAGTGTTATTTGTGGAAGGAAATAATATTTTGTAAGCTTTTGGTAATGAATACTGCTGAGGTGTAATGAACAAGATTCCAGCACCTGACTCCTGTTGGGTGAATGATCCATCAAAGAATATGGTCCATGCCTGATGTGTGAGAAGCATGATGGAATCATCTGGGAACTCAATCCTTAATGGTTGATAATCTACAATAGGTGCCTCAGCCAACTGATTTGCAATTTCTTGCCCTTTGATAGCTTTTCTTTCCACATAATCAATGTCAAATTCACTGAGTATCATGACCCACTTAGCTAATCTACCCATGAGGGAAGCTTTGCTGAGTAAGTACTTTAATGGATCAATTTTTGCAATGAGCCTTGTAGTGTGAGAAAGCATGTAATTCTGTAGCTTCTGGGAAGCGAACACCACCGCCAAGAAACCTTTCTCAATGGAAAAATAATTCATTTCATAGGAGACCAACATTCTGTTGATGTAATAGATTTCTCTTTCTTTACTATTTTGATCTTCTTGGGCCAATAGAGCACACAGAGATGTTTCTGTAGCTGAGATGTATAAGATTAATGGCTTCCCATGAATAGGAGGCATTAATATAGGTGGATTAGCCAGATATTGTTTGATTTGTTGAAGACCTTGTTCACATTCTTTATTCCAT
>MU225799.1:138084-165597 GCA_018584345.1 Thuja plicata | reverse complement strand
GTGCAGGTTTTGGAGTGCTGGGGTTTTTTACCGAAAGGTTTTCCATAGGGTATATCATTGTGTCATTCTCTATTTTCTGTATGCATGGTATGTGGTTGCAATATCTTTGTTAAAGTAGTTAACAAATCTGAAATTGTAAGGATTTAAAATAATTTGCATAATACTTTCCTATAGAGATTAGCGTAGGAAGCTATTTCCGCACCTGAGTTTCCTTACAATTGTGAGGTGGAGGCATTTCCATGATAGCTTGCACCTTTTCAGGATCCACCTCGATACCTTTTGCGGAGATGATATAACCAAGCAATTTTTTGGAAGTTAATCCAAATGCACATTTCTTAGGATTGAGACGTAGTCTAAAATTTTCCATATGATATAGTATAGGGCCTAGATCAGTAAGATGTGCCTTCCTGTCCATGCTTTTAGCAAGGGTATCATCAACATAATCCTCCATTGTATTGTGCATCATATCATGAAATATAGTAGTGACTGCTCTTTGATACGTGGTTCCAGTATTCTTGAGACCAAAAGACATAACATTCCAGTAGAAAGTGCCCCATGCACAAGTGAAAGTAGTCTTTTCTTGGTCCTCTGGCATAATTTTGATTTGGTTGTAGCTAGAGAAACCGTCCATTAGGGAGTACATTTTGTACCCTGCTATCATATCCACAATCATATCAATGTTGGGTAGTGGGAAGTCATCTTTTGGACATGCCTTGTTTAAGTCCCTGAAGTTTGTGCAGACTCTAATAGATTTTTCATGCTTCAACACTAGAACTATGTTGGAGATCCATTCTGCATAGTCAATTGGTCTGATGAATCCAGCTCTTAGGAGTTTCTCTAATTCTGCCTTGACAAGTAGATCCATATGTGGATGCATTTTTCTGAGTTTTTGCTTGACTAGTTTTACCCCAGGAGCTATTGACAGGTGATGCATGATAAGATCAGGATCTATACCAGGCATGTCAGAGTATGTCCATGCAAAGTTTATCTTTTTCTCTTTGAAGAAATCTGTGAATTCTTTGAGGTCTTCCGCAGACAATGATTTAGCCACATGAATAATGTGCGGATGTTCTTCTATACCCAAATTGACTGGCTGAGTCAGCTCAATTAGCACAAATGATCATTCCTAGAAATGACTCAGAAGCACATCAAGTATCTCATCCTCAAGTGCCTCATAGAGGTTTTCACCTTTGGATACGTCTATTATTTTTACTTTTTTCAGTTGTGACACTACCACAATGTGGTTTTCACCATCAGAACACCTTTTTTTTTATTTTGATTTTATGACTAAGATACTTGATATCACTTTCGGTCATGTTGACATTGTCTTCGCTAATGGAGGACATTATAGGTTCAACAACATGGAGATAATAGGCTAGAGCATAGTCATTCTAGAATGTGAGGACTTCGTTGGATGAGGAAGGGGAATTCTAGTCTATTAGCTTGGGATGTTGGAGTGAGAGAGAAGTGATAGGTTCAAGTGCATTCATGGTATAATCATCGAAAGTGCAGACTAGTAAGTTGAGACCTAGAGAAATCTCATCCAAAGGTGTATTCAAATCCCTTTGACTCGTAGAAACCATAGTAGAAGACATGTTAACATCTATGGAATCAGACTTATTAGACCTTACACTAGACCCTTCACCTATGTCAAGAAGGTTTTCAGATGTATGTGTAGTATCAACATTCCTAGCAAAGGATCCTTCTAAAAGATTGTTGAACTCATATTCATAAGAATTTGTGTCTGAACTCTGACTGGGATGTTTGCACCATTAAGGTTTGGGAGTTCTTGTGACACCAGATTGTTCTTGTGCAAACTACTCTTGAAAATGTGGTGGTATGTATAGTTCACCCTGGAAACCAGGGTCTTGTGAATGGAATAGCACCATTGTGAACGGAATAGCACCATTGTTCGTATGTCAAAGAAGTGAATGGAATAGCACCATTGGAGTCACTGCTAGCCTTGGATGTACTGACATGTGTTATGATATCATCTGGCTCAACAAAGAATGCTTCCAGATCTGGAGGAATAGGACAAGGAAAGTAATCCTTGTCAGAGCTATCCTCTACAGTGTCAACTGTAGCTGTGCCTTCAGGTTCTAGTTGAGGATCGAGTTTTGGCACAAATTTGTTATTCCCTAGATGGAACGGGATCTTCTTGAAGCTTAAACCAGTTGTATCTTTTGTTCTTCAACCCATAGCTTCAATAGGTTCAACTAGCCCATTACCATTCATCCCTATTGGACCACTCCCTTTGTATCCAAAGCGTTTCATGATTTTAAGACCTTCATAGTTAGGATCTATTTCACGAGCTAGGGTGGTTTGTTCAGATATGTCCTTTCCTTTGTAAAGCCAAGCTTTAACAACTCTTTCCTCATCTTCATCTTCTAAGGGTGTTGAAGCCTGTACAAAGGCACCATCATAAACTATTTTAGGAGGAGTAGTAGAAGATTTATTGTTCTCAGATCAAGGTCTCCCATAGGAACGAGGAGATGGAGGTAGAGTTGCTAATGATAGCACAGGTTCCATTTGATATCCCCCATGCCTATGTCTTTGATTTTAAAAGTTTGTTCCATGTCTCTAAGCTTGGAATCATAGAATTTTGTGGATTCTCTATTAGCAGGAACAAAACTATCAGCTGACTGTGTGAGCGTATTACAAGAATAGCCCATATTAGCAGGAACTGTCACTTCTGCACTGTGGAAAGGAAACTTGATGCACTGATGATACATAGAGGGAACCACTTTCATTTCATGGATCCATGGTCTTCCCAATAGGATGTTATAAGCAAGAGGAATGTCCAGCACTTGACAAGTGACATCTCTTTCAACAGGTCCAACCCAAATAGGTAGCACAACTAAACCTTTAGACTTTCTTTCTTCTTCATCATAGGATTTGATAGTAATTTTCTTGCGGGAATCTATGAGATCTTCATCATATCCTAGCTGAGTGAGAAAGTGAGCAGAGCAGATGTTGAGGCCAGCACCATTATCAATAAGGATGTGGCATACGCGCTTTTGGCCAATCATGACCTCTATATGCAAAGGGGCGTTATGCGGGTGGCTGACCGAATGGTCATCTTCTTCTAAGAAAGACAGATAGTGTGGTGAATTCAAGTGACCCACTATATATTGAAACTGATCAAGATTAATTTATTTGGGGATGTTAGCCTCTATGAGGGCTTTATCCAAAATTTTCCTGTGAGCAGGTGAGATCTTCAACAGCTCAAAGATGGTTATTTGAGCATTGGTTCTTTGCAGCTGGTCGAGAATGTTATAATTAGTAGTAGGCGGTGTGGGGACCATTTTTGTGGTCTTGTTGGCAGGGCCAACATTAGCTTTATCTACGGGTTGCTTCAATGTGGATGTAGTAGCAGGAGGGTCAGGACCCTTGAGAGTGATCTTAGCGCTGGATCTGGTAATGATGTTTGCGTAATCCTGAGATGATTCAGGTTCAGATGAGAAAGACAGATGGCCTCTCAAGACAAATGGGGTCTTAGGCTTAGGAGCATCCAGTGCTCCCCTTGATAGTAATCACATCACAACTCAACTTCGACAGGTTTGGTCATGCTGATGACATTGTCATTAGTGGTAAACATGTAGTTAACCTTGGCATTATTGTTCTTAGTGTTGGAAGACTCACCTTTCTCATGAGGAGGAAAGGGATCTTTAAATTCCTAGTGATCTAAATTCTTATTATGATTATCCACAACAATATCACCATTATCAATCAGATCTTGGATCTTATGGCACAACTGAAGACAAGTAGAAGTCTTATGACCCTTGTTCTAGTGATAGTCATAGTATGCATTGTCATTCCACCAATGGGGTCATGGTTGCGAATCATATGGATGCTTTCCAAAGGAGTGAGAACCTAGTTTTGCACCAAAGTCTTGTAAACTATGTCAAGCAGTTCTCCCAAGGAAGTGAATTCATGCTTGGGTCAAGAGGCCCAAGGTTTCTTGCTAGAGAATCTTGAAGGCGACTGAGCATTTATTGCAGCCTTTTCAGCAGTTTCGATCACTTGTATGCTAGAAGTAAGATTTAAAAATTATTTTGAAGGAGTTGGGGTCACATTATCAACTACTCTATCATTCACAATGCTCCTATTCTTGTTGACAAACTTCCCTTTATCTTCGTTGCAAGAGGAAGAACCTTGTTTGTTGTCTTTGTGCAAAGTCAATTCGCCTTTCTTAACCATAAATGCCTCTATCCTCACAGCTTTCTTAATCATGCTATCAAAATTGAGGGGACCTTGAAGCTGTACATGATACCCAAAATCAGGAGTGAGATTGTCCAAGAAGATGTCGAGTTTCTCAGATTTGGGTATTTTATGAGGATACTTTGTGCAAAGTTGTCTCCATCTCTGGAGAAATGTCAAGAATGGCTCTCCTTGTCTTTGCTTGAGATTGAAAAGGTCCTTGATGTTGACAGGATGTTGTATGTTGTAATTATAATCCTAGATAAAGAGATTTGCGATCTCATCAAAAGTCTTAATGTTGGTGGGTAGTCGAGAAAACCACTCCATGGCAGGCCCACCCAGACTTCGGGGAAAGAGACGCATCAAATAAGTTTGATCATGAATGAACTCCATAGATAGGGCCCCAAATTCTCTCAGATCATCCTAAGGATCGGTGGTACCCAGATATTTATCATACTTAGGGAGTTCCACACCCTTGGGAAAAGGTGGCATATGAAAACTCCTATCAAAAGGAAAAGGATAGATGCTCTCCATCATGAATTGTTGTACAGGTTTTTCCTTATCCTTTACAAGTTGGCTAATTTTTTTTTTCATATCTTGAATCATCTTTTGCAATTTGGCAGTCTCAGTCTCTTCCTCTTTAGTCACAAGTGTTTCCCTTTTGAAATCTAGGGGTAGCTTAACTCCTTGGTTTGCCAATTCTAGAAAATATTTCTCTTTATCTTCTACAAGGAGAATTTCCATCATCTTGATGAGACCCTTATTAGATTTCACAGCATCTATGTCATTTTGAGTTATCAGATCATCATCATTACTAAGGATCTCATAAATGCTTGGGTTCTAATCTTGAATCTGGTCATGTGGAGGAGGGCGATGGTGATGTGCTTGTTGATCAGCTTGGGATTGTTGATTATGATCATTTTGAGATTGATCATGGGCCTCGCTATATTGACCTTGTTAGAAGTCGAAAGGGCTTCCCATGTTGCTAATGTGGGATTGTGCTGTGTGCATGGTTTAGTGTGAGTGTGTGTATTGAGCTGAGAGTTCATGGCCAATGTAACTTTTGGTAGGTCAAAGGGGTCGATGGGTTTGAAAGGATCAATAGGTTCACAAGGATCGATAGGATCAAAAGGATTGGTATGTTCAAAAGGATCAATAAGGTAGCGAGGATCATCAATAGGGTCGACCCAAGTAAGTGACCTTCCAAAGTTTTGTTGATCTAGAAGAAATGAGTTTTGTTGATCTTAAAACAATAGTTCAGGTTGTCTTTGAAAAAAAGGATTATAGTACTGCTGGAACAACAGTTTCTGATTCAGACTGGGATCTATACTAAATGGAGAGGAGGAATGTGAGTATCCCTCTTGGTTATTAGATTGAACAATAGGTTTGGAATGACCTCTTCCTTGATTACGAGATCTACCTCTACCTATTCTGGAACCACGAATGGGAAATATGTTGCTACTTCTAGTCGTAATAGGCATAAACGAAGATGAAATGAGAGAGGACTTAGGATTCAACTCAGAATTTTGTCTCTAGAAATAGTGAAAAGGAGATAAAGGCTAGAACAACCGAGATGTGAAATGCACCCAACAAAAATCGCCGAGAGTATGGCTAGAATAGCCAAGATGTGACTATCACATCGCAAGGTACAAAAGCATAGAAAGGTAGGATAGAGAACAAAGAGACAAAATGAGTTTGAGCAAGAATCGGTCGGTTCACAACTTGAGAGAATTAGTATCAGAATGCAGACAACAGGGAAACAGGCAATTAGATCTCAGAAAAAAAATAGATCAGGCAAAAAACTCATTAGTCAACAAGAAATAGCTCGCTGTTTTGGGACACCAGGGTACAATATTGCATGAGAAAGTGTTGGTTGTGCAAGGAAATTCTTAACTACGTGCGAGAAAATGAAAGCTCATGTGGGGAAATGCTCAATTTGTAGAATCTCATGCGAGAAAACTCCAAGTTTCAACAGATCGACTTAGTTTTCGAGACAAAAGTCAGATTTTGAGACACAGTCAGGACTATTCTCTGGCAGAATTTCCAGATTTAGGACAGTTTTATGACAGTTCAGATCAGCAATCTCAGTTTGAATGTGACAAGCAATCATTAACAAGCACAAAGTTTTGATCAAGCAATAGTGATGCAAGAAGTAGTCGCAAATAGTTCTACCAAGGACAAGGTAACTTGGCAGAATCATGGGAGTCTTTGTTTAATCATGATTGGACAGTTTAAGACTCGAAACAAGCACTTAGTTATCCCTACAAAAAAAATGTTAGAGAAGACAAAACCCGTGCCTCACTACTTATGTGTATGCGTGCACCTCACACATCCGTGTCACCCCCTAGAGGGTGCATGTGTTTTTGGTCTTTCCAAGGACTCAATAATATATGTTCGAAGGTAACCCTTAAAGCAAGGGCCAGTGTCATATACCACCTTCAAGCGTCTAGGTGCATACCTATGGTGAGAATCTAGGGGAGAGATTCTTCCCCCTCCCTGTGCAAAGATTATGTCTCCTTTCGGAGGTGATCCAGGTAGGCAACTAACTAAGAAAGTTTTTTAGTGGGCTTCCATTCACAATAACCTTCAGTTTCCCCTATACAGGGCTTGGGCCTCACCGCCACACCAACACTTGAAATTCATACACCCACGCAAGCAGGGCTGGGAGTGACACCGCTCAGTACAACAGACAAGGCTTTCTCAAGATGATAGTCAGAATCATGAGAAAGAAGTTACCATGGATTTGGAGTCTTTGGACTTGACAAAGCATACTTTATTATAGTGAGGTGGAATCACCGGCGATAGGTGTGTACTCACTTGGATCGTTCCTGGAGGTTCAACTTTTGGCAGGTCCTCTAAAGGTGACACAAAACTTGGCTCGGATTCGAGGGTCAAATTTTCTGATTGTCTCAAAGAGAGAAGAGCATACTTCTCTACCTCTTCACCTTACCCAAACATGCAAGACATATTCATCACCGACTAACTCTCCTCCAACCAATTCACAAGCTTTTAGGTTTCTGATTCTCTCAAAGAGAGGAGAGCATAATCCCCTGACAAGTGAACATGCTAAAGGTTTTTTACCTTTCCTTGCTTCCCTAGGTCTCCATCATGTTAGCAACATCTGGGTCTCAGATTCATCCATGGGCATCACTTCCATGTAATGAAGAGCCTATTCCCCTAGTTTTCTATCAAGATTCCCAAGAAATTTTAACAAGGCCTTAATTATAGTATGTGATGAAAGCAATAAAAAAGCACAACATTTTAAAATGATCATCGACAACCGTCCTGCAAGCAAACTATTAGAAAGTTTATGTCTTCGTCAAGCGACTTGCAGGCCACTATTATGCTATCAGAGAAATTAGAGAGATAAAAATAGCAGCATGTGAAAATAATTAGGAAAACAGTAACAGGTAATTGCAAAAACTGTGAAATTCTAGAGACTGTCACTAAGTCTCGCGCGAGGAAGTACAAGGCTTCACGCAAGGAAATGCAACAGCTGGCGCAAGAAAGTGCTTTTTCACGTGACAAATTTCTAATGAAAGCACAACTTCACATGGTACACTCAAAATTATCATGCGAGAATTCGTATACAGAGAAGTACGAACGTACGACAGAGTACATAATTTCGTCAGAAAATTTTCAAGAGTGAGATTAGAAATCAATTTTCTGCCCCACGGTGGGTGCCAAAATGTATGTGTGTGAATTTTGGCCTCTAAATCAGCCACAACACAACATAGTCATTACTCAATCATTGAATCACGAAGATGAACATGAATTGCTCATTCCATAATATCGATCAAATCGATCTGTTGCCTCCTATTTAGTTGGGGTGTTTGATTACTCTCAGAATGAGAGCTAACAACCATAGACCATTGCTAAAATGGAGGATTTGAAAGCTTTGAAAACTGAAATAAAATTTATTCTATATGAGAGATGCAATTGTAATCTAGGAATGAAGATGCAGATTTTAATCTAAGAAACTTGAAAGAGATAACAGAATTAAACTACTTGATAAGTAAACAAACTAAATTGAGATGAAAAATTCCATTAAGCTAAATGAAATTACACTAAATATACAATAAAATCTTGGAAATATGAGAGAATTGAGACAATAATTCACTATAGTTTAGGTACTCTAAAAATTGCCCCCCTCAGATGAAGGAAAAAAGGTCCATAATATAGAAAAGCCTAAAGAGAGGATGAAGAGTTTCTTGGGAAGAAACGATTGACACTTCATCTTCATGGAGGAAGGTGAGACAAATATGAAGGAATTATTTAATTAAATAAATGAATTATTTCCACATGGGTGGCTTTTCATATTTTTTGAATTATTAAATTCAAGTGAGGATAATCCATTCAAATAACCAAATAATATTTAATTCCCTTAATGTGTATTAGCTAAAGGGGGTGGGATTAATTTAACTTAAAAGCACTTAGGACTTTAGAATTAAATTAATTAATCATAGGGATTTTTACTAATAAATCTTGAAAATTTAGGAATTAAATATCATGTAAGATTTATGCAAATTTAGGTTTTCTATATTTGAGACTAAGTCAATTAAAGACAATTAGGAAGGAGAATTTGTCTAGTACAATAGGACTTCGATGATGAGAATTTGAAGAAATGCACCAAAATTGATTAGAATTGTAAGGTGCCAATTTTGGGGTATTACACAAAGGGACATGGAAGTGTGTTTGTAGTGGTGGACAGGTTTAGCAAGATGACACACTTCATTCCTTGCAAACAAACCAATGATGCTACACAAATTGCAGGCCTATTCTTTAGAGACATTGTGAGAATACATGGATTTCCATTAAACATAGTAAGTGATAGGGATAGTAAGTTTGTGGGTCACTTTTGGAGGACTCTTTGGAAGATGTTTGGGACAAATTTGTCTTTCTCTTCAGCCTATCACCCTCAGTCAGATGGTAAAACTGAGGTAGTCAACAGGTCTTTGGGAAATCTACTGAGATGTTTGACCAAGTAGCATGGACAATCTTGGGATCACACTATAGAGAAACCAAAATATGACTATAATGACTCTATAAATAGGAGTAATATTAAAATCCCATTTAAGATAGTTTATGGGGCTAATCCTAGCGGGATTTTCTATTTAAGGGATCTCAGTTTGCAAGACAAGAGAAGTGATCAAGGGGAATCATTTGTAGAGTAGATGAAAGAGCTTCATGATCAAGTCAAAAATATTCTACAACAAGGGGAGAAGTGAAAAACCAAGGCAGAAAAGACAAGGATAGATCTGTAATTTAAGGTGGGGGATCTAGTACTTTCTTACCTTAGAAATGAAAGAATACCTAAGGGTAAGCCAACTAAGTTTCTTATGAAGAAGATAGGACCATTTTGGGTATTGCATAAGTATGGAAAAAATGCATATGAAGTGGAGTTGCCTTTAGATTTGGGAATTTCACCCATTTTTAATGTATGTAACATGTATCCCTGTAAGGGACTACCCTCAAAAAATAGTCAATACACTCTTTCAGAATTGGGAGAAGAAGATTGGGTTAAGGGTTTTCCTACCCCACTCCCTCTGTAGTTGGACAGTATGCTGGACTCCAAGGTGATTAATAAGACCAGGAAGGGTACTTACAAAGAGTATCTGGTAAAGTGGCAAGGACTACCTAAATCAGAGGCCACTTGGATGACTGAGACAGACACTCTCAATCATGGGGTCACCCTTGAAGACCTCCTAACTCAAAGGACTTGATTTCTTTGTCCCAGGGGAGTATGGTGTAGATCACCCCCCATTTTGGTGTGATTTGTGTGTTTAGGGTTGTGTTAGGAGACTTAGTTTGGGTTTGAATAAGATCCATTAGTTTTGGATCTCAACCTGTTCATTTCATGTTTATAAGAGCAAAAGTGCTCCTAGGTGACAATTTGGTCATTTTGGCCAAGAATGGTAAAGGTTGCTATTTTTTAGTAATTTGAGGTTTTAGTATTTTCTAGGACCCTAAGTATCCTAACTAGGGTCATAGGAGTGGAAAACATGCATTGATTTGACTAAAATATTCAAAGAGAAAAAAGTGCTAAAAAGTTGCTAGCAACTTTCAAAAGTTGCTCAAACAACTTTTGCAACTTTTGCAAAAAGTTGCAAATGGAAGTTTGAGCGGTTGTAACTACCCATGCTTAGGTATATGAGCATGGATTGATGATTTTTGTAAGGTTATCAGATTTTTGGATTGCATAGTACTTTTGTGATCACTCTGTACGGATGGTTTTTTGTGTTTCATTGTAATTTATAGTATTTTCTGCATTCTGTACGGCTGTGTATGGATTACATTAGGTGATTTGACCCCAAGGGGGTGTAGTGATTTTAATTATCTTTCATTTTCATAGATTATTTTTATATAAATTTTAAGTAGTGTGGAGTTACATTAGGATTTAGGTCATTGTGTCTGCAAGTTCAATTTATAGAGTTGCAGGAGCAAAAATGGATCTAACCTAAGCATCCAAAATTGAAAATGGCTGAAACCATGTGGGATGATGGGTTAGGCTGAAACCATGTGGGATGATGGGAAAGTGAATTCCTAAGCTTGGAGTGAAGCCCTATGGCTGACTGCTAGGAGTAGGTGAGCCTAAACAAGGCAAATATTGAATTGTAATCGAGCACCCATGATCTTGGATGGTTGACTTCATGGAATTTGTGGAAGGAATAATGTGTCACCTTGAAGGATAAAATGGTTATAAATGGTGGATTGGAGTTCGAAGAACAAATTGAAGATAGTTTGTGCTGACTGGTCCAGAGGCCTAAAGAAAGGTTGAAAACTAGGGTCTAGTAATAATTAGGGTTGTGGGTGCATTGAGAATCTATGGTTTTGGATTATTGAAGGGATAGTGGATAGATTTTAGATTTTGAAAGTCTTATGTGAGGTTGTTTCATATAATTTGGAGCATTTGGCTAAAAATAGTGAAACTAGACCTACTAGGAATATGCCTAATTAGGCCTACTAGTGCATTGACAACAATTGGATTGTTGAAGTATCCAAAAGTGTTGGAAATGTTTCCAATGGACTTTAAATGGGTCAAGAACATAGGAAAGAGTCTATGAGGTGTATGGGGAAGATCCTAAGCAAGTTTTTGGGGTTCTATGGGAAATTCTTGTGAAGAATCAAGAGGAATGATCAACTAGTTGGATTAGTTGAGATTGGATGAACTTTGTGTCTTCAGAAAATCAACTATACCTAGGAGGAAAGTTGGTAGAGAGGGTCTAGGAGATCCATATTGGGGGAAGCACACATAGAGGAGTAACCATTGGATGGTTAGAAGGAGTAAAAAGCACTTTCGAGGAGAGAAACACTAACTCTAGACCCTCTGCATCAGAAAGGCATGCAGATTGATATATGTGAAATCTTGTTGAAGCGACTAGATGAAAATATGAATAAAATAAGGAAAGACAATACAAACACACTAAAGTTTTGATCATTTTTGGTATGTATATTCTTTTATTTTCAAAATTTCTTTCCATCTATTGGTAATGTGATATCGAGTGTAAAGAAGCCAGTTATCTATCAGATAAATGAATACATCTTGAGTTCAGGAGATAACTTTGACATGGTGATGAATGATTATTTTTCAAAATTTCAATCAAGAATGCATAAAAGATTCATAATTCCACCTCAATTAGTGAATAAATATCAAGACACCACATGTTTTGAGGTAGATACCAACACTTGCATCATTAAGGTTGTTTAGCTTAGGACTATATGGTTGCAACCAATGGGATATGAGATAGATATTGAAATTGTTTCAAAACAAATTGAAGTCCTCCTAGCTAAACCTATTGATAAAAGAGAAAAGTGTTATGGAAATTTTGAGGAAGTGAAGGAGAAGATCAGATAAGGTATTTTGATACCCAAAGCTCAAAGAAAATCAAGTAAAATGATTGTTGATCTATCTAAGAATCTTGGAGTCAATACTGAAGAAGAAGATCTAGAACCATTAGATGATGAGAATAAGAAACCACAAGTGATGAAGGAATCATTGAGAATGAAAGGTACAAGATGATCAAAAAGATCTTCTATTACACCAAAAGAATAGAGGAAATCTAAGGCAAAGCCACTGAGAGACAAAACTTATGTAAGAGGCAGGAAAACATCTAACAAACCAAGAAGAAAGTTGAAATTGAAAAAGGAAAGTGAGACTGAATCTAAGGAACTTAGTCACTTCAAAGTTGTGAAGAACCAAACCCAAGTACCAATAAATATAGATGATTATCTTGAAAATTTTAAGAAGAATGGAGGATTTGTAGGGATAACGTATGCAAAGTATGAAACACAGAGTGATGAAGACAAGGTATGTTAGAATAACTGACAGGGGGGCGTGAATCAGTGGCCTAAAATATATTCCAATAAATCAACCCAAAAACTTAGTACCACATTATTAAGCCTATAGTTATCTTTTTTCCTACAAGATGAATGCCTTCAAATAATCTTAAAAAATAACTACTGCTCGGAGTTCACTGTTAAACCTTATTATTACTGTTTACCAATTAGCAGTCTTTCATTAACCAAAATATAGTAAATTGCTTAGTGTATACTGATCAATCCAAATTTAGTTATGTGTAATGCAAAACACTAAAGTAATGACTCATAAACACATTGACACATGGAGTTTTAATGTGGAAACCTTGTTAAGGGAAAAACCACTTGGGACCGGTAACCCAAGATTTTCACTCTTCTGAAGTGAGCTCCATGAAGAGCCAACCTTGTTAAAGGTTATAAACACACTGTCAGGTGACCTTGTTAGAGGATTTAAATAGAATAGTTTGTCACTTGATATCTGGCATTTCTATGCTACCTTCTATGACCAAACCTAGTGTAGTTTGTCAAATGGTATCTGGCATCTCATTCTATCTTCATGATCAAACTTTTGGATACTCCTTGGGATGTATCTCAATATAGAAAGGATTGTTAAGTACTACTCGGTTAAGAGACTTTCTGAATCAATGGCTAAACTAAAACAATAATTGATCTATTCACACATACAACTATAGACTTGCAAATTTTCAAATATATTGTAATCTCATAATACCTTTATGATTAATGTATATTTTCAATACCTTTGCTCCACTTGCCTTCTCGCTGAACTTTAAGCACAATAATTTGACCACTTTGCTTGCATGTGGGGCAAGTTTGCTATTGCCTTGGTCCGGAAGGTGCCTCTACGAGTAGGTATACTACTACGATTATCCATTTCTGGTAATGTCGGGGAGGCCCCTACTATTCTATGGCGGGCTGGCCTAATTTTCTTTATCAACAGAATGGGCCCCTACCCTTAGAATAGTAGGGCTATAGCTATTGCAATCCTTTGAAAGTAGACTCTTTTGCTTCGACACTTTCAATCCATACGTAAATGGTTCATGGGGACTACGAAAAACTTCCATTTTGTGGCCATCTTTCTGCCTCTTGCCCATTCTTTCGTATGGTTAGCCATCGATCGTAGAAACAATATCTTTCGACAGGAGACTTTACCTCTGATTCATTTCTGGTCATGTTCTAGTTAAATGATCGGTGATGTTGTGCTTCTTTATCTCTCGGTGTCTGTAGAATTCTTTAGCTCTTTCCTCAACTTGATTGATCAGGACTGTATGAAGTTGTTCTTCATCAGTTTCTCTCCAGCATCCTATTTCTCTATTCAATCCCCTTAATTCATAATGAATTAGATTGTCTCTTTATAGACATGATATCACCATTTCTAATTTCTTGACTTTCTTTTTCTTGGGGTGATCCGTAATTCTATCCAATATTTCTTTAAAGCTTTACTTAAGTTTTATCCCATAGATTTCTCCTTGACAACTAGATAAAATAGCTTTAAATGTTTTACTTATTTCTGGCTTTATCTTGTCAATGAAAACAATTTTAACAACCAGTTAACTCTATATTTAGCTCTTGCTAGATAATTTTTTTGTCATTTCTAAACTTTAGTTCCTTTCGGTGTTTAACTCTTTGATAGCTTTGGTCAACACTTCATTTCTCCTTGGGCATCTCCGTCGGGGTTGTCTGTCCATCGGGCATCAATGTGAAGTTCTGCTCATTGATAATGCTTGTGATTCTGCTCATCATTAATGCTTGTCGGGTTTCTTTCTTGGGCATCACTATGACTTTACTTTTGGGTTTCTATGTCTGTCAGGGTGCACTACCCGTCGGTGTTTTTTGTCACTTTGTGGATACTGATCTTTTATGCATTATTGAAAGCATAATATTTATCTCTCTGATTCTATGAAGTCTTTGACACTTTGTATATAACCAATTAGATTATATCAAGTTGACATAAATGAAAATACAATCCATTAACTGATTTAATATCTTGCATTATCTTTCTACATTTTGGTGATCAACTAAATATCTCCAAACATTCAATCAGTTATGGTTCATCAAAGGTAAAGATAGAAGATGTAGTTATCTTTACATTACACAAATTTAGATACACACATGTAGAATTTTTCAATCATCTACCTATTGAGCTATATAACAAGATTGATGCAAGATGGAAATATGCAATGACTTTAGAAAAGAAAATGAGGGAAATATCTCTAGTACTAACTGTACCAAAGTTGTCTATGCTCAAAAGTGATGAAGCATTGAAGAAGTACTATAACCGATTCCTTGTCAAAGAAGGTTTCTAAGGATTATGGTTGGAGAATTGGAGACAATACATAAAGAAACTGATGATAAATGGAGATAAAGTTTTACAATCAAGGAAATTGATTCAAAAGAAAAGAAAATAAATAATGATACAACTAAAATTTTTTTTAAAGAAGATCAAAGTAAGATTGATCTTATTGATTTGACACTTGAAAATGATGAGATGACTATTGAAGAAATCACTGATAAAGATCCAGCTGAAGAAATATCACAAGATGAATATGTCATGGCCACCAAAGAAAAAGAGACAAAATCCATGGACATAAATGATAATGCCACTATTACAGTCATGAATTCAGTATTACAACAAGTGCAAGATTACCCCAAAATTCATGAAAGTATATCTGAAGTTGCTATGGATACAAAGGAGAAGACCATGGAACAATAGAAGGAGATAGAACAAGATGCAACCGAGGAGCCTAAGGAAACTGATACCACCACAAAACAAAACACTGAGTCGGTTCCTTCTACTGAGATTGCAAGAAAACAACAAGTATAAGAAAAGGAGAAGCCCCAAGAGAAATAAGAAGAGAAAATAGAGAAAAAAAAGAAGAGAAAACAAAGGAAAAACAAGAAGAGAAGACAAAGGAGAAACAGGAAAAGATGCAATAAGACATGCAAGAAGTGAATAGAGAAGAAGGGACTTCAATCGAGACTACATCTGATGCACTAAAGGCATCATGCTATCCAAAATTTTCTACTGGTGAAAGTATTTTGGTTGAGAAGAAGAAATCAAAGAAGAGAAAGCAATTTGAATTGATCTAACCGATTATAGTACCTAAGTTAGACATCTCTACACTTAAACTAAAAGAATTATCTGAATATGAAGATTTATTGATGGAGAAAGAAACACAAGACAAATAATTGGAAAAGAAACAAAATACCATTGTACTAGAAAGTGTTATGGATATATTACAGGAGATTGTCCCTGATGCTGATGTAAATGATAAGGGAAGTCTAATTAATCAAGTGGAAGAGCTAGTGAACCAAATAAAAGAACCAAGTAAGGACACCACCGAGTATCTGATGAAATTTCATGAGAATAAAATGGAGAAACAAATCATTAAACATATTCTAAAGAATGTTGCATTGGATAATGTATCACTTTCTGAGGTATGTACAGATATAGAGAATAAGGTGAGTGATATTCTTTCATTATTTCAAAGATTTTGTTCAATATCATAATTTACCGAGGAGGTCAAAAAGAAAGATGAGTCTGTAGAGAAAGAGCTGACCAAGAAGCTAAAGAGTGTAACAACCAAGCCTGGATCACTGCAAGCATATTACTTGAGGCTAAAACATATGATAGGAATGTAGAATGAACTTAGAAGAGAAGAGAACAAGATAATGATAGAACTCTTTGAGCTACAAGTTATTCTGATTCCCCATATTGAATCAATGCAATATCATTTATAGAAGGCCAAGGATTTGGTCAATACCACAAATGTTAGTTCTCTGGACAACATGACTGGATTGGTAGCTGATACTAGTGTGCAAAGTTTTGTGCTACAAGCCCTAAAGGAAACATAGGAGACATCCCTAGCAGATGCC
The DNA here is from genome assembly GCA_018584345.1 of Thuja plicata. NCBI lineage: Eukaryota > Viridiplantae > Streptophyta > Pinopsida > Cupressales > Cupressaceae > Thuja > Thuja plicata. The sequence continues at coordinate 149,187 of MU225799.1, read as the reverse complement.
CATCATTGGTATAAACACATTTTTTATAAGATATATCTAGCAGAGAAAAGTAAGTAATTTATTTTTTGGCATATTTTTCAAAAAGGGGGGAGATATATGTATATGTATAAGAGGAAATATATTATATAGGAAGTATTATCAAAGGGGGAGTTATAAAAAAAATTGATGACTATGATTTTTTAACAAAGATGCCAAACTAATGCCAAAGGGGGAGATTGATACTCCTAAAGAGTTATTTTGTTGTCAATAGTTTTTTCAAATTCATATTGATTAATTAAATCAGTTGGTGAAAGGAGAAGGAGGTATAAGAGTCAGTCGGTAAAGCATACTAGGTAGTCAGTAAAGACAGGAGAAAGCACCAAGCAGTGAATGATAGTTACCGAGCCGATAATTTATGTTACCGAGTCATGAAGTTAGTTACCGAGAAAGGAAAAGTTATTGTAAACATGGATCATATCGACATTGAATGCAAAGATACAGTAATCTAAAAGATTCCAAAGACAAAGAATAATTTAGATAAAGATCTACAATCGATAAAATTCAAGGTGATGATCTATGGTAAAGATTAAGCAGAAAAAGTAATGATGTTATTTCCAAGAAAAGTTCAAGTTCCAAGGTAGTGGTTACATGGTTCACCAAGTACCAATTACATTGAATTTGTTCATCTGAATGGATCTGACAGTTGAGAGAAAAAGAAGGAAAACCTAATGAATGAGATTAAGAGGAAAAAAAATTGTCTATATAAAGGATGAAGTTGATTGAAATCAACGCAAGAAATTTTTTTAAAAGTTTAAGTGTAGAAGAGAAGCACCGAGTACAGAGCAGTTACAACATAACAGAGAAGATGAATGAGTTTGATGTTACTGAGTGCAATATGAGGTAAAGAAATCATTGAGCATAGAGAGTCTGACTAACATGTGTTTATGCATTTTCATAGACATATTTGTATTGAATTTTATTGTTTTGAGAAGAGTGAAAATCCCACTCTTGGGTAGGCCCTAATAGGTCTTATTTTGTAAATCCCAAAATAGGGTACATCTCTTAGATTAGATATTGTAAAATCCTTTAGCAAGGTAGACTGTATAAGTCTTTTTGTACTCCTAAAAAGGTAAGATATCAGAAGTAGCTAAATATTGTAGCTCAAACCGAGCAACCTTTTTATTGCAGTAAAAAGGATTATGGGTGTCATCCCAACCATAGTTTTTTCCTCTAACAAGGATTTTTGTGTGACCAAAAAACATGGTGTTATGAACTATGTTTTCATGTTTTGATTTAACTGTTTTCTAATATTTCTCTATGATGTATTTAGTTCGGTAAATGTTCAAATTATATGTTAAAAAAAAATTTAGTACTGATCCACCCCTTGCCTCTCAGTACTTACCTTTCCTTACTAGATCCAGCAAAGGAATTAGGAAATAACGGGTGGATGACCATCCAAAGAATCATTCTAGAACCGAGCATCAGATCCTCTATTATAGATCCAAAAAAGACCCTCCTTAATGAGTTTTTCCCCTTTTTGAGAGTGTCCCAGATCATTGAGACTCTCCCCATAAAGTTTTATTGAGGCACATTTGTACTATCAACACTTATGAGATACTTGTGAGTGATGATTCTTGCCCAGTCTTGATCCTGACACGTGCACCATATCCAATATAATTTGGTTGCAAGAGCCTAACACATTAAACAAGAAGACTTGAGACCAAGACCTCCCTCTTGCTTCAGTCTTCAAATTGAATCCCATCTAACTAGGCTCCACTTGGAAGAAAGGAAATTACCAGGCCAAAGAAATTGTCGAGAAAGACCATCAAATTCTTTCACAAAACTAGATGGAGCCACCTATACAAAAAATTTGTATATAGGAAAAGCATGAACAAATGACTTCATCAAAGTAACTCTACCTGATGATAATATCCATTTGCATGTCCAATGGCTAACCCTCTTGCAAAACTTGTCTAGAATATCCTGCCAAAACTTCTTGTGTTGATAACCCACACCAATCAAAATTCCATGGTAGACCAGATGAAGGGAGCCAATAGGAAATCTAAGAATCTAGGAAATCCTATTTTGAACAAGATGAGGAGTATTAAAGAAAGAAAGAAAGTACTTATCCTCATTAATTTTTTGCCCTGAGACAGCCAAATATGTGTCAAGAGTTTTCCTAAATGGTATAGATTCATTTCTTTTGGCCCTCCCCATCAAAGAAGTATCATCAACAAACTAGAAGTGAGAATAGGGAGGAAAATTATCACACCAGATCCATCCTTGAATCAAGCCCTATCCAACCTTTGATTTGATGATTCTACCAAGACCCTTATCCATAATGATAAACAAATAAGGAGATAGTCGGTCTCCCTGTTGAAGACCCCTAGAGGCACTGAAAAACTTATAAGGTTCTCCATCAACCAAGACTGAGAAGGAGGTAGAGAAAACACAACTCATTACCCAACTAAGCCATTCACTACTAGATCCAAAATCCCAAAGCACTTTTTGTATAAAATGTCATTTGACTTTATCATATGCCTTTTCCATGTCCATCTTGATAAACATGTATTTCTCTTTAGAAGTGGTCATGGAGTGAATGGCCTCAGCAGCAATCATAATTCCATCCAAAATTTCTCTTCTAGAAAAAAATTCACCCTTCTCATTAGAGATAATAGTTTTGAGGCATATCTTTATTCTTTCAGCAATAAATTTTGTGATAATCTTATAAACACATTGCAAAGAGAAATCGGTTGAAACTGATCATGTATATTCACATTTTCCTTCTTAGGAATGAAGGAAAAAATTGTAGAATGCATGGCTTTTAACATCTTCTTATTATTATGTGACTCCTAAACCATCTCCAAAAGGTCCCATTTTATAAGCTCCTAAAACTCCTGATAAAATTCAACCGGGAAACCATTTGGGCAAGGACCTTTTCCTTTTTTTATGTGAAAGACATTAATCTCCAATCTTGCAGCGTAACAGGGTGGATGAGAGCCCCATTCATATCCCTAGAGACAAGAGGGAGAATGCACTCCAAAATAGAAAATTTTTCTTCCCTAGAAGGAAGAAAATCTTCCTTAAACAAAGCAGATAAGTATTGATGGCCTTCCTAATAAATATCCCTTAAAGAGGAAATTTCCACCCCCCTTGAGGAAACTAAGGATTAAATAAGATTACATGTTCTCCTTGCCTTGATAGTGTTATGAAAAAAAGAAGTGTTCTTATCTCCTTCATGTAACCATTAAATACTAGCCTTTTGTTTCCAAAATATCTCCTCTTGGATCTCTCATTCCTCTAGTTTCTTGAAAACCATAGCCTCCTTTTGACTTAGCTCCAGAGTGAGTCCATGATATCTGATCAAGTGAGTAATAGAATCCAACTAAGTCTGGGATACCTATTTTTTATAGTACAAATTCCCAAAACTTTTCCTATTCTACCTCTTGAGCTTATATTTCATATATTGCAATTCTTTAACAAAATAATGTATGGCCATACCATGAGAGGTTTGTCCCTCAAACCACCAATCTTTGACCAAGTCTGGAAGAGAGGAATATTGAAACCACATGAGCTAAAACTTAAAAGAGGTATTTTTTAAAGTTCTAGAAGCATCCATATTTATTTTGATTGGCTAATGATCTGAGCCTCTCTAATCCAAGATTTTAGAACTAGTATTTCATCTGTCACCCACCCAGTAGCAAGATACCAAGAATTTTTGTAGCCTCACAAAGATTGTATCCACCACACTTGTCCTATTGTTCCAAGTGGGCATGCCCTTATCTGGATTCACATTAACAACATTAAAAAGCTCAATATTATCATTGAGGAGTATGGCTGAAGGATCTAGCCTAGCAACAATCCCTCTTTTCTCTTCCAAGTTACAAAAAAAATTGAAATCCCCACCTAAAACCCAAGGGAGAAAAGGATTCAGAGAATGAACGTATCTAATATGGTCCCAAAGCTATGATTTTCTAAAGAGATTTGTAGGAGCATAAACATTGGAAAAAGATAGATTTCACCTAAATCCATACAAGAGACAACCATAGAAATAGAAGAAAGACCTATAATCTGCCACTGGGGGATAATATTTCATGGATCCCATAAGCAAGTTAATCCCCTTGAACTATCTTGAGTCACAACATACTAAAAATCTCCACGTGGCCAAATCTTAGAAACTTTACTTTATGTATCCTCCACTGAGAGCTTAGTATCTTGGATGAAGATAGTGTCAGGAGAATGTAAAGAAATTAAATATTGAACAACCTCTTTCCTGGGGATTTTGTTCAACCCCCTTACATTCCATGATAAAATAATCATTTCTAAGGATAGGAAAAGTTGGAATAAATGGGTTTCATAGACCCAGACTCAATCAGAGTATCTCCAATATTCTTTACCTTCTCCTAGTCTATCTTCCATCCACTCTTTGAAGGTTTCTCCATAGTTCCCTTTTTAAGGGGGTTTCTATTGTAATTTTAAGGCAGGAACAACCTTGGTACACTTTCCAGGTTATAAAGATCCCTTTTGTAAAGAAGACACTGAAGCTACAACATTACCCTCAACTTTAGAGACTAGGTTCTTACTAGGCTCTGCCATAACTACATATTTTGGAGGAAGATCTGTGTTCATCTTCTCATCCTTCTACTCTATTATGGTTTCATTATTTTGGCTATTTCCTTTATCCTCTTCCAATGTCACTCCCAAAAATATAGCACCTAGAGATAATTCAACTGGAATTCTCTTCTCCTAAATCAAGTTATCTAAAGCTTCAAATTGATCAGATATCCAATGATTTTGTCTATCCATCCAAGTCCTTGTCTGATCTCTTCTTTTATTATGAAGTTTGATAGGAATGAATCTATATTTATCAATAATACCATCTAACAATGGAGCCTTCCCTTTATCCACTCTATGAGTTGAATTAGAAGGGACATTAGTTGCTGCAGATGGCCTAGATGTAGGGCATTTCCTTTTTAAATGTGCATATTCATGATATATTCTACGTCTAAATGGAAATGTCTCATAATCCAACTATTGAATCCAAGAAGAGGATCCAATACATATTTCCATAGAATCTGGTAATGGATTATCTAAAACAACTTCAGCACAAATTCAAGCATAAGAGATTATCTTTCCATCCTAATTCTGAGTAGCAAGACCAATAGATTTTCTGAGAAAAAGACCGATGGAATGAAAAATATCATCTCACTATAATTCCAAGGGAATCCTAGGAAGACAAATCCAAATAGGAACTCTCGAGGGGAGTTCCTCTATTGAGTTGAAGCCCGCATGTCAAGGTTTAACATATCCCAACCTAGTTAAAGAAATATGGGTCTCCTTCAAAATGTTTATGTATATTTTATGTGCAAGAGAAGATAACAAAAAATAATTATTGGATGTCAGCACTATCTCCATGTCCCCCTTAGGGTTCAAAACTTTTTTGGCCCAAAAATTCTAAAACTGGTAAAGATAGGAGAAGCCCTAAAAAAATTGCATATAAGGGCAATATTTCTCCAATTAACAATATCATCTACAACTGATTCTAGTTTACTTACCTAGAATAGAATCTCTTGGCTTCTCTCCAAATATGCATTCACCTTCTTGATTTTTTAAATACCCTTCAAGGAGACATCATCTAATCTAGAGCTTTTTATTAAAACCTTTCTCATTTGCATGCAACATAACGGATGGATCAGAAATGTCCATAGCCTCAATGTTCTCTGTGCTCTGAGAAACCCCAAGGTGACCCATGCAAACTTTTGCAACCCCAGAAAAAACATTCTCTCCACAAGATCCATACACCTAATTTGAGAAATGACTTCTAGCAAAGTGGAATATGAAAGGGACACCAAGAATCAATACAACACCCTACTCATTACATCCTTGCACCCCAAACAACCACCCTTAGCCTCAAGTCACCAAATCCAAGCAATAAAACCATAGTCAAACAAAAGGGAAGGGACGTGGACCCATGTCCCTCCAAAAGCTACTCACAAACATTCGACACCCTCATGCACTAAAGAAAACATGGAACCATGATAGGACATGCATTCCCTAGCCACAACACAGAAAACCAAGCTCCAAATTCAATAATCACAAATCATGAAACCAATTACCATATATCTTCTTTAAAAAATTACTATTAATTATACACTAATCTTTTAAAATACTTAAAAAGTGTGTAAATATATGACCATAACTCATGATTTGTTTTTTGAAATAGTGAGAAATCTTATGACACCAAATATTGATCATGTCTCCATTTACCTTCACATTAGATGAAAGAGAATCAATCTGATTTGTAGTTTCATCTGCCACCTTTCTACTAACCTTGAATTTTTCTTCCTTCTTTGGAACATCTTTGTCAAAATCTCTCATCTCAAATGTAGTAAGAGCACCATATAGTTGATCCATTGAATAATTGTACAATTAGTCACATGCCTTAATAAAAGATATTGTTTGTGACTATAAGATTTGGGAAGAGATCTAATTACCTATTTCACAACTTCAACTTCTTTAAATTATCCACTAATGCCTACGATGTAATTTACTACTTCAACCATATAGAATATATAACTAGCAAAGTCTTCATTCTTAGACATCCTCAAATTTTCAAATGTACATTTGAACTTTTTCATTTTGACCTACTTTACTTTATCATCTCCTTCATAAATATTATTAAGCTTCTTCCCAAATCTCTTTCGTAGTACAATAGTGCACCATCTTCATTAATTTTGAATTCGCAAACCCAGTCAAGATTGCATTTATTACTCTACCATCATTTTGATGCAAACCGGTCTCTATTGGATCTATTGGAGTAGAAAGAGAATTATAACCATCCTTGACTAAGTTCCAAAATCCAAAAACTAAAGAGGACAAATGAGCTTCCATTCTTACTTTGTAGAAGGTATAGTTTGTTGGAATTGTTGGAATAACTTAGGAAATTTATGTACTGGCAGGGGAGGGGTGAGTCAGTACACTTCAAAAAATTTAACCATACACACTGATCAATTACCGAGTTGAATATATTGCATAAAGTGAACATAAAGTAAATAAATCAAATTATAAATTCTGCAACACATAACAAAGATATTTTGGTCACACAGAAATCCTTTGATAGAGGAAAAACTTGTGGTGGGGATGACACCCATAATCCTTCACTACTACAGTAAAAAGGCTGTTCAGTTAGAGCTACAATGTTAGCTACTTCTGGTAGCTTACCCTATTAGGAGTAATATACTCAGTTAAGAGTATAAAAGACTTATTCAGTCTACCTTGTTAAAGGATTTTACAATCTCTAATCTAAGAGATGTACCTAGTTAAGGGATTTACAAAATATAAAGACCTATTATGGCCTACCCACAAGCGGGACTTGTACTTCTCTGATTAAAAAAAAAATTAATACAAAATGTATGATAGAAATTCATCAATAAAATTTTATCCAGACTCATTATGATCTATAACTCTGTTACCTTGTTTTGTACTCGGTAGCTTAATATCACAAGCTCTACTTCATTATACATGCCTCTCCTTTCCTTCTCTTTGCAACATCTTCATCAACTCTTTAGATTTAGTAATAGAAACATCATCGTCGACCTCAACAACAAAATGATCAGTCTATTGATCAGTCTTTAGACTGATCTCTCATACAATTTTCAGGTGGTTAACTGTAGCTCAGATGGTTAAAAAGATATAGGGAAACAAGAATCAACGGTGGAGTTTAAGTGGTTAAACTTATGTTACATCTCCAATATGGTATACCTTCTCAAACTTCATTGGTGGATCTTCCTCGTGATCATGTCCAATCTCTTGTTTGGAGTCCCAATGAATCAACTAACGCTTGACTTGAAATATATGCCATGCATCGTGCTCAATGTCCAAATTCAATGTATCTAATTTCAAATGAAATTTTGGCTCTAGAATACTCGCTACCATTCTTGTGTTTACTCAGTAACTCTGTTCTCTCTTCTCAATGTCTATGAGTGCTCGGTAACTACCTTTGCATGACTCTATATATGTAGCTTTCTCAGTGCTTGATAACTGCTTACTACTTGGTGGATATCTCAGTTTCCTTTACCGACCATTTCTCCTTCATTATATTGACTTGCTTACTTCGGTTCCATTCACTGATATGATTTTTTGTAAAATTAATCACAACAAAATCTCATTAGGAGTAACAATCTCCCTGTTTGATATTAGTTTGGCATTTTGTGAAAAACTTCAAAGTCATCAAAATTTTAAAAACTTCAAAAATACTTATGACTCCCCCTTTGATAATAGTCCTTAAAATTTTACTATTTATATCTCCCTTATGTAAACATACATATCTATTATGTACATACCAAACTATCCTTATATATTCCCCTGTTTACATGGTTTACATAACTATCCACATATATCCCCCTTTTTTGACAAACATGCCAAAACAATACTTACTTATTCTTATCTACCAGAGATATATGATCAAAAAGGTGTTTAAATTTAGTCTTTTCATCAACTAGGGCTTCCTCCCTTATATCCTTCAGTTTTTTCATAACAAAAATCTGTGTAGCAACATCAGTTGCCAAACTAGTAATAATATCTAATGAACTAAAATAAGGAGAAGCATCTAAATCTTTGTCTTTCTTCAAATGATTCTGCATTGACTCCAAGTGGGGAATAAGAGTTTCTTGCAGCTCAAATAGTTCCATCCTTAGTGTATATTCTTCAATTCTTAGCTCTTGTTTCTTTCCCATTAATTGTTTGACCTTTGAGTGATAGACATGTAAAATTCTAGGCTCGGTTGACATGTTCTTCAACTTCTCAGTCAGCTCTTGTTCAAGAGATTCCTCTTTTTATTTTATAATCTTAATGAATAGTGAAATGGAACAAAATTGTTAAAATAAAAAAAGAATATTAGACAACTTTTTCTTCATTCCAGTGCATGCTTTAGAAAGAGATACCTTTTCACATGCAATGTTATTCAAAATCTCTTCTAATAGTTTTTGGTGTATTCTCTTCTGATGAGTTTTCATCATGTCGTTGATTGTGTCTTTGTTCGGTTCTTGTACTTGTTCAATTAAATCTGATACTTGATTAAGAATACTTTCCTCCTCATTTATAGTAGCATCTAATACAATCTCATGTAGTACTTCTTTGACATCTTCCAATAAAATGTTTTCTTTCTTCTTTTGAAATGATTTATTCCGGATGGCCTTAAGTCTCACCAATTCTACATAGTCTTTCATTTCATCAGGGCCCATCATATATAGGTCAACTTGAGGTAATATGATCAATTGTCTCATAACTACATGTTTTCTCTTCTTTGATTACTTCTTCTTGATTAACACACTTTCACCAGTAGATAATTTTGTGGAAGGGGATGCTTTTAATGCATCATATGTGGTCTCTGTAGCATCAAATATACTTTCATCTTTCATTTCTTCTTTCTTATCATTACCTTTAGTTTTTGGTGACTCCTCTTTCTTTTCCTCTTTCTTTTCTTTGGTCTTCTCTTCCTTCTTTTCTTATGTCCTTTATTTTGTCTATTTTTCTTGTCTATCCTTGGTCTTGACCTTTTCTTGATCCTTGGGAAGTTCACTGACTTGCTCTTGTTGTAATGTGGGGTTCTTGATAGAAGTTGCCTCAGTTTTCTATTCTGTGTGGGCCTCGGTGGCCTTAGGCTCCTCAATTTCTCCTTGTTCTTTTTCCTTAGGCAGCTCGGTGCCTTTCTCTTCAGTATCAGTTGCAACATTAGACATTCCAATATCAACATCCAAATACTCATTGAATTGTTCTAGAACTTCCTCTAATATTTTTGCTTTGGCAAAATCAACATTATCTATTTGTTCAGTCTTTGTTTCCTTTTCTATCATTACATCTCCATCTTTGACAATTTTTGTGGCAGGGTCCTCCTCTATAATATCTTCAATGAATATTTCATCTTTATCCAATGTAAGATCAATATGATTTTCCTTACCTTTCTCTTCAGTATCTTGATCTTTTCCCGTCTCATCTTCCATGTATATAGAGAGAATTTTTCTCCATTGGTCATCGGTCTCATTTTTTACTTTATCTAACTCTCCAAGCATGATCCTTGATGATCTACCTTTAATAAGAAAATAGTTAGAGTAGATCTTCATTTTCTCATCTATCTCACTTACAAACATTGTGGGTTGAGCTATAATTTGCAATGTTTCCCTCATTTTCTTTTGAATGTCCAATGCATACTTCCATCTAGCATCAATTTTTTATATTTAATTCATTAGGTAGATGGTTAACAAATTTAGTCAGTGCAAGTTTAACTTGTGCAAAGTGAAAACAACTGCCTCTTCTATTTTGGTTTTATCTTGTTCATTCTGATTGTTATACTTCATGTATTTGACTCCTGAACCTCCTCCATTCTTCTTAAGTAACTCAAGTGACTCATCTAGAGTCATTTACAATCGTCCTAAGCTTATATTCTTATGTTTTATTACATCTTCAGTGTTGGTCTCACTATTTCATCTAAACTTAGTTTCCAAATTATTTGAATTGTATCTTTCTTACTTCTCACATATGTTTTACCTTTTGGTTCTACTTCTGATTTCCTTTTTCTCTCAATGTAGTTGTGGACCTTGTGTTTGGTTTGGTAGACTTAGTACTCAGTGATTCCTTCATTGCTAGTGTCTCTTTCCCTTTTGTGTCAGAGGTTCCATCCTTGTCTGTTTCTTCATCAACTCTAAGATCCTTTGAAAATTTATCTATCATTTTATTTGTCCTCCTTTGGGCTTTAGGTATTAATATTTCTTGTCTCTTCTCTTTAACCTCTTCATAAGTTCCATATCTTTTGGCTCTTTTTTCAGAAGGCTTTTCTTACATAGCCTCAATTTGTTGTGATGCAATGTCAGTGTCCATCTTGTATCCCATAGGCTGTATCCAAAAACTTGCTAGCTCAACTACCTTGATAATACATGTGTCGGTGTCCACTTCAAAACATATAATGTCATGATATTTTTTAGCTGATTGGGGTCCTATCTTATGTAGGATTTGAGAAATACAAATCCACAGAATGCCAAGAATACCTGCATGCAAATAACCTGTTACAAGAGAGAAGCAGAAGGAGGAAAAAGCAGAACTCAGAAGTTACTCAAAAAGTGAGAGCAA
>MU225799.1:116284-136873 GCA_018584345.1 Thuja plicata | reverse complement strand
CCACCTACAATGTGTAAGTATACCATTTGCCCATGACTCATAATTACCCCGTTCCAGAATAACAACTGAAGGGTGAGTAGAAAAACCCATGATAACTCTTCTAAATGAAAAACAAACTGAGAAATCTAACCTTACTGCATTTAGATCAAAACCTGGTGCAAAGAGGAGGGAAACAGAAGCTGCAACTTTGACACTAAAAACAGATACTCAAATGACCAAATATGCATACAAAACTAGCATCATCATCTCCGGCTTGGAAAGAGCTTTCCGGCGATATTTCATTTTTTGAAAACGGACATCGTATGCAAAAGATATGGCCAAAACACTGAAGGCTGCCTTTTTTGAAGAAGTGTCAAAACTGTGTGACGGTTTCATGAACGTCAAATTTAATCATGGTATGTGACCCATGGCCGCTGACATCACTCTTGCATATGCGTACCTTGCTACACATGAAGGTACTTTTGAAAAAGGTACGTACCTTTTTTTTGTTTACAAAAAGATTTTTTTTTTCAACAAACATTTAGAAACATTATTTTTTTTGAAAAAACTTTGTAAAAAAACAAAATTTTTTTTTTTTTCTAATTTCTTGATTTTTTTTATTTTTTTGAACGTTTTTCACCTCGAAATTTGAGCCGTAAGACCTAGGAGAGAAAAAAATTTCCCAGAGGCTACTGTGGCCAAAAATGACAAAATTTATATGAAAATTAACTCTCCCAGGCCTTCTGAGCGCAATGGTGGTGTCCGTTTTAGCTTAAATTGCTCCAGAAAAAAGTGTCTCTTTCAAAATGAAGAAGAAACCCCAGAAACGCTGTGGTTTTTGCCCTCGAATCAAAACTTCACAAACCCCAGACCAGGCAGCAGTAGTGTGGCTCTGATACCATGTAGGATTTGAGAAATACAAATCCACAGAATGCCAAGAATACTTGCATGAAAATAACCTGTTACAAGAGAGAAGCAGAAGGAGGAAAAAGCAAAACTCGGAAGTTACTCAAAAAGTGAGAGCAAAATTATAATCTGAATTAATGAACAACAATTACAAAGTTCAACCTTAAAAAGGTGAACGAAACCCTAAAAGGTAAAAAAGCTAGGTTGCACATTAATAATTAATAAAAGAATTAATTATTAATGCACCTAAGAGAAAGCTTAAGCACTAAAGAGTAATAACTTAATTAATTAAATCAACATGATTTAATTAATAAGCAAACTAATGATTACTCTAGCATCCTGTACTTCTTATGTATCTTAGCTTGAAACTTAAGGAAGTAATCATTCATTATCATGTCAAGATTTTCACCTAGACTCATGATGTAATCATTTATTTGATATATGATGAGATTCTTAGTGCTCCATGTAACATTACCAATAGATGGGAAGAAATTCATAAAATAGGAAAATATGCATACGAGTAACGATCCAAACTTCAAAGTGTTTCTCTTTGCTTTCCTTATGGTATTCATGTTATCTTCCAATTGCTTCAGCAAAATATCACAAATATCAATCTGCATGTTCTTCACAATCTTGTATGCCGAATCTATAGCTCCACATGCTACGTTGTCAACTCTTGAGGATTGAAACACTTGGTATGATATGTCATTACATACAAATTTGAATTTGAGGTATTCAATAGTAGAAGTTTTCAGACCTCTCCCATCCCATTTGGCTTTGGTCAATTCACTCAATTTTTTCTTCTCAATTTTCCTTATAGCCTTTGGCTTATCTCCAATTGGGTAACCAGTTACAATGTGTAAAACATTTTTTTTATCTTCACTGGTTGGTCAAGATCCATGAATTGGTCATGGACTCGGCTAAGAACCATTCTTATCCACTCTATTTTAAATACTTTCATAATATGAAGGGCATAAGTCAAAACCTTTGTCTCCAGATGAACATAGTCATCCTTTAGCTTTTCGTTCGCACACAATTTTTGAAATGACGCATCAATCTCAGCTATTCTTATCTCTTCAACTTTGCAATAGATAAATGCTCGCACATCTTTGATCAATATAACCCTTGGTGGAATCGATGTTAGAGCTCCCATCTTATCAGGTTTTGATACTATTACTGGAGGTAATTTGTACTTAGGGTTCATGGGTTCAACATTCTCCACTACAACTGGATTCTTAAGCTTAGGTGCCATCCTTTCCATTTTTTCTGCTAGATTCACTCAGGGCTTCACTTTTCTTAACTCGGTTGTGCAAACAAAACTAGGGAAACACCAAATGATATTAAAATGTGTTCAACTAATATTTTAACATATTGAAATAGTTTAGGAATACCTTGTCAATTGCTTGAATTTTCTTGAAGATTCAGTTCTGCAACTTTTCTCACGATGCTCTCTAAAATGATAAGTAAAAATAATAGATGAAAAGGTCTATTTATAGTTTTTTCTAGGTTTAGGGTTTCCAACGATCATAAAGTAACAATTAATTCTTTAAAAGCCCCCTTTACTGATTACCTTTACTATTTCCTCTTACCGAATGAATGTAAAATATGAATTCAATAATATGTATCTGAATGCATCTAAGTATGCTAATATGGGTCTCTGCACATATACTAGGAACCGATTTAAGATTTAAAGATTTACTTTGTAGTTTCTATACATACCTCTTAATTTATTAGGCAGAATCAGTTGCACCTGATCCAAAGGATGCGATGCCCTCAACTGTCCTGAATGATGTTCCATCATCCATAGTCTTTCTTCTCCATGTCCTATTCATTTTCTCCCTCATCTCTTCAATGTTTACTTTTGATTTCTCATATGTCTCTTCCTTGGTAGGAGCTTTCTCTCGATACTTGTAGTCTTTGGCAAGGTGACCTAGCTTGTGAAAATAGAAACATGTGATTCTAGGGTTTCTCCAAGATCTTCTATTATTTTTTCCATGTAGTAACATGCAATTTGCAGCAATGTGTCCATATATTCCATAGACTAAACATGTTATTCTTGTATTGTAGTCCCATGGTATAGATGTACTCTATCGGTTACTTTGCATATTATGTCAGTTCCGTACCCATTTTTCATTTCTCCTTGGTGATTTGCATTCTTCATTCTTGTGACCATACTTGTTGCAAGTACCACAGTAACCATCAAACTTTGGCTTCCTGATGTTGCTTATAGTTCTTGATCCACATTCAAATGCTTGGTGCCCATACTTATTGCAGTTATAGAAATATCCATCAAACTTAGGTGAGCTCGGTGACTTACCCTTTTTTCTTCTGTGGACATTTGTAGTATGTCCAAGTTTCCCACAGTGGTAGTAATTAGGTTTGTTTGACTTCTGTATGAGAAACGTGTCTTGATTGTCAACTTTCTTAGATGATCCTCCTTTCTAAGTAATTCTCTCACTACCAAATCCAAGTCTAGTTTTGTCTATGGGTTGTTTATGACCTTTGATCTAAGCATCCAATGATCTCAATGCTTCATCACTTCTCTTTAGTACCTCATTGGCTTCTTTTTCATATTTTAGTTCACTAGCCAATCTTTCAAATTCACACTTTAGTGCTTGATTCTCAGATTCTTTCTCAGCTATTCTAGTCTTAGACTTTCTTTTATCTTCTTTAGCTAATTTAAATGCATCTTAAATTGCTCCGTTAGTGTCAAGTATCTCAGTGATTCTTATTCTTTGTGCTTCTTGGTCTTTCTTTGCTAAGTTTAGTTGCTTAGTGAGTGTCTTGTTCTTTTCCATGAGTTCTGCATTGGATGATTCTGATTCATCACTCAGACTACCTTTAGATGTTGTCTCAAGAGTATCAACATGTTCCTATGTGGATTTAATCTCACAACACAACTGCTTTCTCACTCTCAAGGAATTTTTGAACTTTCTTTTCAAATCTTCAATCACCTCTTGTGTATTTTCTCGTTCAAACTCAAGACTATAGACCCTATTTTCCCTAAGTGTGATCATACCCCCAATTATGTCACTACAATGTTACATTGGCATAATTCATTTTTCAAATTTAAATGTCCTAGGTGATTTTTATCACTAAATTATATTAACTACTATGGCCATACAATTCAAATCAATTCAAACCAATTAAATAAAATTCAAAACATGGCTATAATATTTAATCATAAGGGAATTAAATAAAACCCCTAAATCAATTGTTCACTTGCAAATGAACCCATTCCCCTAGCCTAATTAATTTAATTAAATTGGCTATAGTCCTATTGATTATTAAAAAGTAATTAAATGTTTAAATAATTAATATCTTATTTTTGAATGAATTAAATGAGTTTAATTCATTTAATTAATATTCTTCTAAACCCCTAACCTAACCCACTTCAACCACTTTGAATCTGGGTTCAAACCTATCCCAACCCTTTCACCCCATGCTAATCTAATTCTAATCCTAAATTCATCCTAACCCACCTCCTAATGTTGTCACATTTCATTAGGGAGTGATTAAGGACTCCACCCACTTGAGAAAGTCAAGGAATCTCAAGATTCCTTTCCTCAAGTCCACTTTCTCAAGCCACTCTCTTACACCCTTCCCATGCTTCTTTAAGGCTCTCATTAATGCCTCATTAATGAAGATTCCTTAAGCCCATGTCTCCACCATGCCTATTGAATGCCTTTGGCATTTATTTCTTCTTATACACCATTAATGAGTTTTTCAACTCATTAATGCACCTTGTCCCCCCTCTCTCTCCTCATTCTTCTATAAATAGAAGGGGTTTTTGAGCACAAATAAGCCTTCATCTTAGATTAAAAAGTGCATTGTTATGCTGTTAGAATAAACCTAGACTCACATAATATTTTATGTTTCATATTTATGCATTGTTAGTTTCATGCTTTTTTTTAGAGCCAGAATACATGATTAGGAGATATTTTACTCCTTTTAACTCAAATCTTTCATGCTAGGATGTATATGTCACTAAAAGAGGCATAATCTGAGGTCTATTATGTTTTTTTTCATACTCTTCCTAGTTAGAAAGCAATAGGTCAATTTTAGTGGATTTATATGCTCATCTAACCCCTTTTTTGCTAATGCAATGATCTATTGAAGTGTTGTGTCTTTCTTAAATAGGTACAAAAATCACACACACATTTATGGCACCCACCGTGGGGAAAATTTCTAATTTTTCCTCATTTTATATCTATTTTTCACTAATTTGCATGCACAGGATTCTATTATAGAGTTGTTTCTGGTCATTCTAGATCGCATCCAGGATATGCTCTCGCACCGCAGAAAATGAGGCTTGCATCTGGGATTTCCTAGATCATTTTTGGTTTAGGATCTCATCTGGGGAGCACTCAATCACTCGCATATGGTATACTGTATCACATCTGGTTATTTTAGGCTCACATCTGGTTAAATAAATTGCATACTTCATTGCCTAACCCTAACATCTTAACCAGTTGTGTTTTTTGACATTTTGACAGGCTAACTAGTGTTTTGCAAGTTGTTCTCAAAGGTTTTTTGTGGGAGCTAAACAAACAATACTAACTTGGTTTTTCAGATTGTCAAACCCCTATCTTGACCTTTATTTATACACTTTTCAACACTAATAACATTTTCCAATCTATCACTAAACTGACTAGAGGACTATGCTCTTTTCCTTTTAAGGAAAAACAAAACCTCACACATCAGTTTATGGGTTGAAAGGAATCTAGGGATAACTGAACCAAGGCAAACAAAACTAAATCTCAATATGGATCATTAACTGAACAATCAAAACACTAAATTTGTGGATTAGTTGAACAAGAAAACTTTCCCTTCAAAGCATTCTATTTTTCATTAGATAGGAACATCTTAAATCGAGCACAACATTGCCTGAGGGAATGAACTTCTTGTTTGATTCTATTTTGGGAGAAAATGGCATGGGTTAGGAGAGTATGCTCTTCTTTTTTGAAAGAATCAGAAATCTAGATGTCCTACGCTCGCCAATCCTTTGTAAGCTTATTTAATAGCAGAGGGCCTGTCAGTTGAGGAAAAATCTCTCGGGAATGACACAAGTGAGGACAGGTTTTACGCCAACCCTTCCAACTCACTATAAATAATTGCTTCCTCATAGACCAAAGCCTTGGAAGACAAAGCCAGTTTTATTCATAGAATTTTGACATCATTCTTTGAACATGCTTGGGTATGTGTAGAGCGGAGTTGCTTGAATCTTTCTTGTGAGACTACATATACTTAAGTACTCATAGGGATATACACCTCAATTTTTCCTTGTGCAATTCTATGGGGGATGGTTTCAAATGTATTGCCCAATAATAAACAACCTTTCAACTGAAATAATTCCTGATTCACCCCCAAAAGGGTGATAATCTTTGTGTAAGGCAAAAAGTAATTGCCCCAAGACACTCGTCATATTGTGCCCTCACTTGCATTTGGAGTCAGCTAATACAACATCATGACTAGAGCCATTGTGTGCTTGGTGATGGTTGTATTCTGATTAGCATTTGAGTGTATGCCTAAGTCAATGAGAAAATATTTTCATCCTCCACCTAGTAAATAGGGATAAGATGTGTCTGTTTCACCCTTCTAACAATTCAAATTTGTTTGACGTGCCTAAAAAATCATTAAAAAGATAACATCTTCAAACAAACAAAAAATTTCAATCCTGGATCAACACATGTGTTTTCATTCACTAATGAGTCTCAGAACGCAAAGCTACAATCAGACAAACTTCACGCATTTCCAAAATGAACTTTTCAAAACTGATCAAATCTGACAGAGACATCAAAAAATTGCATCCTAGATTTCTTGAATCGTATTCAGTATTTAGGCTCGCATCTGGTATCACTGGCTTTCATTTAGTCAGTGCAGTGTCGCATATGGTATTTAAGCTCGCATCTAGGGTCGTCAGTAGATCGCATCCAGTATTTATAGGCTCGCATCTAGGGTAGTGGGCACTTGCAAGATAATTTTTTTAGAAAGTATCAATTGATTTGGATACTCTTTTGGCCCTTTTTTTTGTCCCTGTTGTCTTTTCTAGTCGCCCTATCATTATATCAAAACACTTTTTCAAACGTCCACCTTGCATGACCGGTCGGTTTCTCGTAATCTGTCTCAATACATGTGGTCTATCCACTTCTTATAAACACTTGGTTCCCAGCTCACTATCAGGGCATTCTAACCCTCTGACACTGGAATCATTTACTTCCACCAAAACTCAAAATGATACTTCCACCTAGACACACTCACTTGAACGATTCAAGATACTACCTGACACTCTTGGGAAATGTTGATGAAAGTTGAGACACAACTTCATGGTTAACACAAGATGCAACAAGTACACCTCTAAAGGATCAAAAGTGCATTCTAAATCACCACACTTTCCAGGGGAAACATCTCATAGTTCCCTACTCGATCTAGACTCTCCACAAATGGATAGATCCACACGCAAATGGAGTGAGGATTTTGAAGAATATGACAATAAAAAAGGCCAAAAGCATGAAGATCTTGATGAGAATGAAGAAACCACCTTTGAACGCCATCCATTTGGATTAGATAGTGAGGGGGAGATCCCTAAAGATGAATACGATAAACTCAAATAGATTAAGAGGTTCCACAAAATATTGGAAAGGATAATTGATGACGATAAAGAGAAATACTTCCTCCATTTGGCATCCACAGGCATAAAATTACCCCCAGATTATGATGTGGAGAAACTCAAAGAAAATGAGGTACCATCTCCTATATCCATTCTTACCAAGAAACTCACTTTGATGCAAACAGAGCTCGCAAACCTCAAACAAGAGAAAGAGAAACCCAAAACAAAGTACTCTTTAGACGCTATTTGTCCATTCCCTTTTGACAAGAGTATCACTACGGTTCCATTCCCCCCCAATGTGGCATGGCTAAAATATGACAAGTATATGGGAGAGACTGATCCACATGACCATGTTCGAGAGTTTTGTGCTCTTAGCATAGAGTACATGCATGAACCCACTTACCTCATGCGACTATTTCCTGGAAGTCTAGGAGGCAACGCCATGGAATGGTTCTCAAAACTAATGCCCAAGGTCAAAAATTTTGAGAATTTGATTCAACAATTTATTCAACATTACTCCTACAACATCCAACATGATGTGACTATGATGGATTTATTTAATACTAAACAGAAGACCGGTGAATCATTTACACACTTCCTACAAAGATGGAGGAAAATATTTGCACGGTACTCAAGAGCTATCCTTGAATCTGAGAAGATGGAAATATTTGTCAATAACTTGGTGCTAGAATTGAACTACGCATTACAAATACAAGATTTCCCTAGCTTTGACAAAATGAATAAAAATGCCCTCCGTATCAAAGAAGTATGGTCAGAAAGGGGGAGATCACTCTCCAAAATGAAAACAAACCTAACAACTCCAACTCCAAACCTAAATGGGGGAAACATAATAGGAATGTTGTCAATGATGGCGTAGTAGACACATCCAATATTGGCCCTAAAGCTAAGGTATTCAATCTCACTAACAGTATGCAAGCAAGCAAGGATACCAAGGTAATGACTCCCATACCAAAAGAAAACACTGATAATAGCAAGGGTCAGACATGGACTTCAAAACCTCAAAGAATATTTACTCCTTTGGGAGAGCCTCTCAAGACTATTTTGAAGACACTTCTGGATAACAAAGTTCTTACTATCCTAGATTCCAAACCATGGGAACCAATGGTCAAACCCAGATGGTGGGATGATAATTCCTACTGTGTCTTTCACAAGAACAAAGGACACAAGACTAACAATTGCCTTAAGCTTAAACATGTCATTCAAGACCTCATCGAAGGTGGAAAGATCAAAGTGAATGGACACACTACCAATGAATATCATACAACATTCAATGAACCATTCCTAATTATGACAAAGGGGAAACATCTAAAGGGAAGAGTAATGAAGTAAACTACACCTATTCCAATAATGATAATGTGATCAATATGCTAGACCTTAAAACTGAATCAATTAATGTGGTCACAATCAAAGGTGTTTCATTCCACTCGAATGCAGTAACAAGGAGCCAAGCACAGGTCACGATCAAAAGACCCCCCAAACCAGCATCAACGTCCAAGGTTCCTATCATTACTATTCCTAAACCAGCAGCAAAACACATGGTTACTATTCTTGGAGAAAAGTAAGACTTGGTAGACCAATTGCAACGAACCTCTGCCAAAATTTTCATTTTTGAGTTGCTCAAAATATCCACAGTACATAGGGAAATCCTAGAACAAGCTCTATATGTTGCTAATGTCCCAAAGGATATTGATATAGATAAATTCCAAGCGATGGTCAATCACATCTCAGCGCCACATTACCTCTCCTTTTCTGAAAAGGATGATAAGTCATTGACACATCCACATAATCAACCGCTCCATATCAAAGTCCTTATTCATAAATGTTGTGTTAGACGTGTGTTGATAGATGGAGGCACAGGATTGAATATTTGTATGCTTAATCTAATCAAGAAACTGGGTCTTTCAGAGTAGACCATTGACTCTAGAAGCAAAATAACTATCAAAGCTAATGACGAGGAAGAAAGATCCTCTAAAGGACTTATTGTTCTGCTAATCAGAGTTGGGCCAATAGAGAGGAATTTTGTATGTCAAGTTCTGGATCTACCTCTAGCCTACAATATCTTGTTGGGGAGACCATAGATTCACAAAATGCAAGTTGTGCCATCTACTTACCACCAGTGTATAAATTTCCCACATAATAGGGTGGAAGTGACAGTTCCTATGGATGCTAACTATACTTGTAATATTATCAAAGCAGGTAGTATGATCCCACATAACAAAGAGGCTATGGATGTGATTTCTCCTGAAACTACCAAGGACATGGCTATGAAGATTTTTAGTAAAACCTTAAAAATTGAAGAAACGGGTATGGGAGAATACAAGCTGGACCTGACTCTGTCACTGATAGAACTTCCTATATCACCAAGGTCCTATGGAAAACCTTCCTCTACATTCACACCTACTGCATCCAAGGAGCCAAAAGTAAACAAAGAAATTGGCATGGTAAAGGCATCCACATCTTCTTTAGATAACACAGAAGAACAGTCAGTCTTGGACTGGTTTTACAAAGGAGAACCGACAGAAGCTAAGGTCAAACATGTAGAGATATCCCTAGAACAGTATGGAAAGGGATATGATTTCCTCAAGCAGATGGGATACAAAGGAAAGGGACCTTTAAATGACATAGGAAGAGGACTTATTGAGCATATACCCATGGAATTCTGGAATACCAGAGATAAAACATGACTGGGTTTTAATACTAAAACTGACAAACCTGCTTCAAAAGATAGCCCAACCTCAGATAAAGGGAGTGATGAAATAGATGAACTAGAGTAGTGGTCCTATGAAAGGTTACTACATGTTGGCACAGAGAATCCCAACTATCAAGGAGAATGCTATGTACCGAGCTTTGAGGTACCACAAGATCTTCACACCCCTTTGTTAGCACAACCTCCCATTCAAGAGGTAGGAGACTCAACAATAGATGATTCAGAGATACCCTTGATAGAAAAAGCTATAGAAATCACACCCCGATGATAGGATTTACATCCTAATTGGGGGAAATTATTCACAATCACACATGTCCTTGATTTACCACACTTTGATCCACAGGTGGCTAACTGACTACATCATATAACTATTGCAGAATTCCTAAATAGATCTGATGATGAAGTCACTGACTCTCATGATTATGAATGGGATGAGCTATCTGTCACCACTAAAGATATTGAAATAGATACAATTCACATGTTTGCAGCTCCCTCAGCTCCTCGTGAATAGTCTAACACTACTCCCAATGACACAAAAAATCCTAAAGCAAAGGAAGAGTTCCTTCTCCTCATCAGGGATGGAGAGACTTGTACTTTCCTAAGTCTGGAAGAATTTATAAGGAGACAAGAAAGAATCCTCCTTTTACGGAGAGATGAAGATGATAGTTCTACTGAAAAGTCACTAGAGTTTGGTCCACATATGACTAGCAATGACCCTTTTTATGACGATCTAACTCTTACTAATCTAAAAATTGAAGAAATTAACTTAACGAAACATGTCATGCCGGTTAATGGTCTTGATGCTAACACGATGTTTCCCTTTCTAGAGTCTGATTCCTTATCTTTGATACACCCAGACCTCATTGATTGGAATAGTATAGATCCTATGCCTATTCTTTACTTTCCCAATGACTACACCCTAGCTTGCTATCTCAATGCTTGTGAACCATACCCTTCTTCCACCAATGCAAGGAGCAAGAACATGTCACAGGAAGATATCAGGTTTCTCAATCAAACATTGAAAAAGAAAAAGAAAAAGGGGACTGATGGTGAAAACCACATTGTGGCAGTGTCAGATCCTAAAATAGTAAAAATAAAAGATGTATCCAATGGTGAAAACCTCTCGAAGGTGCCAAAGGATGAGATTATTGATATCATCCCTGAACACTTTCAAGAAAGGTCTTCAGTTCTGATTGAACCAACACAGCCAGTAAATTTGGGCACCATTGAAGATCCTCAAATAGTACACCTTGCATAATCTTTGTCAGAAGAAGAGAAGACACAGTTCACAGAGTTCCTAAGGGAAAAGAAGATCAACTTTGCATGGTCTTATATGGATATGCCTGGACTAGATCCTAACCTAATCATGCACCACTTATCTATAGCTCCCGGGATCAAGCTCGTGAAACAAAAACTTAGAAAGATGCATCCTCACATTGCATTTCTAGTAAAAGCAGAGCTATAGAAATTGTTGAAGGCTGAATTTATCTGAGTCATTGCCTATGCAGGATGGATCTCCAATGTGGTCACCGTGTCTAAATCTGATAAATCTATCAGGATCTATACGAACTTCAGAGACTTGATCAAATCATGTCTGAAGGATGACTTCCCACTACCTAACATTGACATAATCATAGACCTCACAGTAGGCTATCAGATGTATTCATTAATGGATGGATTCTTGGGCTATAATCAAATCAAAATTGACCCTAAGGATCAACAGAAAAATTGCATTTACATGCGCATGGGGCACCTTTTGCTGAAATGACATTCCATTTGGGTTAAAGAATACCGACGCAATATATCAAAGAGAAATGACTACTATATTCCATGATATGATGCTTAAGAACATGGAGGATTACGTGGATGACACCTTAGCCAAATCAAAGGAAAGCAACACTCACATTGCTGACTTGAGGAAAATATTGGACCGAACGGAGCAATTTCAACTCTGGCTCAATCCAAAGAAGTGTGCCTTTGGAGTCCAATTAGGGAAACTCTTAGGGTTTATAGTTTCAGCAAAGGGAATTAAGGTAGATCCTGTAAAATTCAAGGATATTCTAGAGATGACTCCTCCATGCAACATCAGTCAAATGAGGACGTTACAAGGGAGACTTCAATCAATCAAGAAATTCATGTCACAACTTGCTGACAGAGCACAACCCTTTACCAAATTACTACATAAAGGGGTCACCTTCAAGTGGGATGAACACTGTGAAGCCAACTTCAGAGAACTAAAAGGGTACCTGGCTACTCCTCCTATTCTTATGGCGCCTATTCATGGAAAGCCATTACTTCTCTATATTTCAGCTATAGCTACATCATTAGGAGTATTATTAGCACAAGAAGATGAAATAAAGAAAGAAAGAGCTATCTACTACATTAGTAGAACACTAGTCTCCTATGAGCTCAATTACAACATTATTGAAAAATCATGCTTAGCAGTCATCTTCGCATCACAAAAATTGAGACACTACATGCTCTCTCATACAGTAAGGCTCATTGCTAAGATCGATCCTTTAAAGTACCTCCTGAGAAAAATAGCATTGACAGGGTGTCTAGCAAAATGGGTCCTCATCCTAAGTGAATTTGACATTGAGTATGTAGATAGGAGGGTTATTAAAGGACAAGTACTCGTAGATCAACTAGTTGATTCACCGCTTCAAGATGATGAACCTCTAAGGATCAAATTCCCTGATGAAACAATTATGCATCTAATTGAGTATCCATGGAAGATGTACTTTGATGGTTCTTTCACACAACAAGGCTCTAGGGAAGGAGTTATATTCATAACTCCTCAAGGATACAAGATACCCAAGTCTTACAAATTGGTGTTCCCATGCATGAACAACATTTTAGAATATGAGGCACTGGTCAACGGTCTTAAGCTTGCCATGGAATGGAAAATTGTAGAGTTACATGTGTACGATGACTCACAGCTTGTTATAAATCAATTAAATGGAGATTACCAGACAAAAGATAAAAATTTGACACCCTAAAAGCAACTATTTGATGACCTAAAGAAATACTTTGTCTTCATAACATTCCAGCAGATACCTAGAACAGAGAACAAAGATGCAGATGCTATGGCTACATTGGCATCCATGTTACAACTGGAGGAACATCAGTTCCACTATGACTTCTTGGTTGAAGAACTCTCCTATCTTGCCTTTGATACCCCTGAATACCAAGTAATCTATGCTTTGAACACCCCAGACCAATCTCGGTATGCTAATATCATTGCCTATCTCACTGACCAAACTATTCCTAACAACCTATCCAGAACTGAGAAGAGATCCCTGATTAGGACAACATCATGTTATGTCCTCATAACTAATAACTTGTATCGACGAGGTCTCTATGGTACACTTCTTAGGTGTTTAGAACTCAAAGAGACCGATCTCGCATTAAAAGAAGTCCATGAAGGTGTATGTGGATCACATTCAAATGACTTTTCACTAGCAAAGAAACTGCTTAGAGTAGGCTATTATTGGCCTACCATGGAAAAAGATGCTATTCACTTTTCAAAAACATGTCATAATTTCCAGACACATGGAAATCTCATCCATGCTCCTACCAGAGAACTTATACCTTTCATTACACATTGGCCATTTCAACAATGGGCCTTTCACTTGGTTGGACAAATGTATCCCATTTCTTCAAATGGACACAAGTTCATCATTACGGCCACTGAGTATTTTACAAAGTGGGTCGAGGCCATACCGCTAATCAAAGCCACTAGAAAATAGGTGGCTATGTACATTCTTAACTACATTATCTGTAGATATGGGATACCCTCTTCAATTGTAACAGACAATAGGGGCCAATTTAAAAATCAAGACATTGATGACCTTTGTGAACAGTTCCACATCACTCAACATTGCTTCTAAATCTATTATCCTCAAGGTAATGGATAGGCTGAGGCATCTAATAAAAATATTCTCAAGATCCTACACCGAACTGTAAGTAAGTCTGGTAGAGACTGGCATCTACAACTAAATCTGGCACTATGGGTCTACTAAGCAAGCATCAGAACAACAACTAGGGCCACACCATTTTCTCTAGTCCATGGCGCTGAATCTCTACTACCTATTGAGGTTGAAATCCCATCTTTGCGGATATCTTTACAAGGTCTTGTAACTAATGAGCAATACCGCATAGATAGGGTGAATTCTTTAGACCTACTAGATCAACGCAGAGAACAGGTGTTCAATCATCTAAAGGTGTACCAAGCACATATGTCCAAGGGGTACAATAAGAAGGTCAAACCATGAAATTTTTAAGTTGGGGATCTCGTCTTAAAGGAGAATCCTAAGAACCAGCCCAACAGAGAACAAAAAGGAAAATTTGAACCAAACTAGCTGGGACCTTATGTTATCACTGTTACTTTTGGGACTGGAGCTTATCAACTGGCTACACCTGAGGGAGATGTTCTTCCATATCCTATCAATAATTTAGATTTGAAGTAGTTCTACACTTGATGTTCGGCTAGCATAGCCTGTACAGTGAAAAAGTTCTCAAAAAATCCAAAAACATTTAGAAAATTGATCCTGAAGAAAAATCCAAAAACAGTGGAAAAAGTCCTGAAGAAAGGTATCCTTGGTGAAAACCTGGTAAACAGACGCCTTGATACTACAAAAACATTCAAAAAAGAAAAAATAACAAAAATATTTGAAAAAGAAAAAAGTGCCTTGATGACAACCTGGTAAAAAAGGCATCTTGGTAGCAAAAAGAAAGAAACAATCTTGCCAAGTGGTGAAAACCTGGCAATCAGGTGTCACTTGTGTTCTGCACTCCATCTATCAAAGAATCACTGATGCTAAGCCTTCTTGATTACACCTGTGCTAAAAGTTGACTTCATTTCCTTACAAAAATCTTATCCTTGCTTGGGATTTGTCTGCATTTCTATCTTAGGATCAAGTCATTTTGCACTGGGGGCAACTTTTCTAGTCTGATAGGTTACATCTGCTAGGTCATCACAGGTTGGTTTGTTTAGTAATACCATGCTTCTTGATACTTTTGCAAAAATATTACTCTCACGACACAAGGGTGACACAAACATTGCACTAACATGAACGATGTTCCTATGACCCACCTGGGATTGCAAACAAGAACAAAGTTATACACAGACATGGAACACATATTGCTTGAATTCTAAAATTTTGATTGTTGAATCTCTACTGCGCTTGAAAAATGAATCAATAGTATTTCTCAATACTACCTTAAACACAGTTTGATCTTGGTTTGATTATGACTCTTTTATGTACCCATGATGTTTTCACTGGGGGCATCTAATCAGTTATGAATTTTATTGGATTGATTCACAATTGATGGTTGTTATGTCTTCTGAGTTACTGCATGACGTTTGTGCAAAGACAAAGAGTCACAAGGATAGGGGGCATAACATTTTCTTGGTTTTCTACGTATGGTGATTGTTCAAAATGATCCTATAAATTTTACCTAACTTGGATGTTTATGGTAAGAGCTACCACCATGAGTGGATAGCCGCATATATCTCGATCTTTGTTATGTGTAAACTATTGTGAGTTTGAAACAATTTTCTTGTCTATTTTCTAAAGATTCAGATTCTCACTGAGGTATGCAAAGCATAATGTACCCAAGGATATGATTGTTTCAAGGTCATTTTGGGTCCAATATCTTTCCTTACGCAGATTCTGAGATAATAAAAGGAAGGTGACTATTTTTTTTTATCCTGGCTTCTATGCCTTGATGCCTAAGTCTATTTCTGACATTTCAATAAAACATAGTATTCATACTTTCATAATATTAGTGGGTATTAGTGATGGTTGTACTATCAGGTATTATCCATTCCAAAATGCACCCAATGATGATAAAAAGCTACAATAATCTACAAATCAGTGAAAAGTCTTAAGAGTTTGCATATAGCTGCATTTAAAGATTGCATGATGCATTTATGAAAGAAGTTAATAAGCATAGGAAATTTGTGCTCAAAACCGATTTCTATTTTCTTCTTCTAAATCCAAGTTAAGTATATCCATTTACTATCACTGATATTTATATCGTTGCACATTCATAGCATACATTTTGCATTCATAAAATGAGAAAAAAAACAACTACAAAAACAAAGCATTTATGCATCTTACATCTTAAGTACATCCATACATTTTAAAATTGCATCAGGAAAAAATCAAAAACATACATTTGCATATTCACATAGTATCATTTGAAACATATTTATATCAATGATAAAATCCACAAAAATGATGTCATCATCTAAATCTAACTCATCAAGAGACCAAGATATCATCACATGTGCAAATAAATCTATCAAAGCAAGAAGAAAATCATGAAACATGTCAGAATTAGGAACAGCTGCATCAAATATATATATCTCAAAACATGATACAAGGATCAAGATATAACCAAAATCTACATAAAAAGTATCAGCATGTCAGAAGATTAGAAAGAATCAGATATATACATATGTGTGTCATGTACAAAAGCAGGATCTCAGCAGGATCCAGATATACAAAATACATATTTGAACAAAATACAACATCAGCTCTAGCTACCCCCCTCTCCCTGATCTAGAGGAGGAGGAGCAGGTGGTACAAATGGAGGAGGAGGAGGCATCACCCCCTCTGAATGCTGAGCCAACCATGAAAATGATGCTTCTCTCTACCCCTCTGGCACCGCTGCATGATAAAGAGTGTAATAATAAGGCACTCTCTGGCCCTGATGAATAGCAGTACGGGCATGTGTATATTTCTCTGTCCTGAGCCTCTCCAGCTATGTGTCTCACTCTACTCTCATTCTCTCCAGCTTTGTATCCCGATCAACAATAAAAGCATCTTCTACTGTAATCCTAGCCTCTTCTGCAGTAGCTCTGGCCTCTAATGCTATGATTTGAGCCCTAAGCTGCTCTCTCTCATGCTTGCACTGAGAAACTAGATCTCCATCTCTGCCAGATCCCCTACCTAAATCCTGTCCTGAGGCCCTGTCCTGTGATCTATCACGCTGTCTCTACCTCTGCTGATCCCCTGTAAGTAATGGACCTGGATCTAACTAGGGAGCCACAAATCTAAATCGGGTGGGTTAACCCTCTCCACTCCCACTGGCAACATCTGTGTGGCCACCCATTGCGCCACCACCCCTATCATCTCCACTGTCATCCCCCTCATCTAGAGGAGGATGTCTCCCATCCATGCCTCCATCTCTACCACCATCTCTCCCTCCATGTCAGCCACCTCCCCTGTCTCTCTGAGATCCTCCTCTCCCTCTGGCGGGATGATTATAAGGATCATAATCTAGTGGCTCCTCTATGTGAGGAATTACCTCCTATGGTACTGTGAAACAAGGAAATGGATGCTGAAGAATCTCTGCTATGTAACCATCTGTACAGCCTGCATCTACAACATCCAGGCAGAGATCCCAGTCTACTCCAACCATATCACAAATCTCTTGATGGGCCGTCTCATAAATCAACTAAGCACCCCACAATGGTACCTCATCTCGGATCTAGGCATATATAGTAATATCCTGAGTCCTGACCTGCCGTCAGCTATACTGTCTCAAAACTCGGGAGACCACAAACTGCTCTACAACATATCTGGTCCGTCCTATAAGATAACTTCTCTAGAATAAATATGGCACCTAACGAGCATCTGAGGTCCACTCCTCACAATCTAAATATGGTCTCTAGACAACCTCAGTCATGTCATCAAAGAGTCATCTCCAGTACTCTACCTTTCCCAGATGGGGCTACTGAATATGACCTGCATACATGTATATATAGGCCTGCTCTAGGGCCCGCTGTCTATCTACTATCGGCCATGTAATAGGGATGTGCTCCCAGGCCCAAATTTGAAGAATCAATATTCCTACAGTCATGCTCCCAGTATAATGATATAAAATCTCGTGTAACTCTCCGTACATATGGGCTAAGATGCAACTACCCCATACAAATCTTTGTCTGTGGATGACCATTTTCTCTAGCATATCCACCCATCTGACCAAAAATCCATGCTAACCTCTGTCAGGCATCAAAATGCCACCTATCAAGCTTGCTAAGTATACAGATAATCAATCATAATGATCGACCATATAGTCCCATGAAAGGTATCTGTGATCAATGGTATCATCCTGAAAGTATCGATGAGCTACTCCAATCGCCACGGCTGATGTCACCTTGAAGTGCACCTCATGACCAATAATAGGCACATGCAATATCCACCATACGTCCTCAGGAGTAACTGTGATCTCCCCAGTCGGGAGATGGAAGGTGTTGTGCTCTGAGTGCCATCTCTCGGCAAGAGCAATCAACAACCCTCGATTTACCCCTATCTCGGGTAAACCTATCAAAGACTGTAATCTACAATGGACTACTGTCGTGTGCTCATCAGCTGATAATAGTCTAGACAAGGCAAGCACATGACCTCGATAAGTGCCTCTAAAAGCAACTACCTCAAAATATGCATGTTTTTGACACATACAAAGATAAAATCAGTGTTCTATCTACAAAAAAATGTAGACTCCTGATCAGCTAAGTCATTCAATGTCCACGACAAGAAAATAGGTCAAAAAGGCTAAGTTCCTAAGTCTACAAATGAGATGCGATCCTGAAAGGACAGGGTGTGATCTCTTTTACTAGATGTGATCCTGGAAATATAGGATGCAAAAGAGGATACTAGGTGTGATCCCTGACATACTGGATGTGATCCTAAAAGCAGAGTATATTCTTAAAAGGACAAGGTACGACACAAAGTCAAAATTAAACTCAAAACATGACAAAAATAGAGAAACAAGATGCGATCCAGGATATCCTAGATGCGATGCAAAAATCTAGAAAAATCGGATATGATCTGGCATATGTCGGATGCAACACGGGTTTGACAAGGTGCGATCCAGAATACCAGATGTGACCCAGAATTCATTGGGCTATAAAGCTGTAAAAATGCGTAAAAATAAAATTTGGGAAATTCCTAAGGTAGTTTTACAAGCACTTACCGGAGGTGGGTAGTCGGCCGGGTGCTGGTGTCGATGGCTCATCTCGAAATGATTCTTCCTCATAGGGACCACCATCTTCTTTGCAGAGCTCTCAGAATTACTATGGGTAAAAGTGAAAATGAATAGTTAAATGGTAATTTTTGAGCTATATATTGGTCTTTTGAGCTATTTAGGAGTTCTGAAACTCCTCCTAGGCAACTGAAACTACATTTATGTTCTCTTTTTAATCAATTAGGAACCAAATCAAAGGTGCCTAAGGTATTTTATGCAGCATAGTACCATTTTTGTGATAGCTCCAAAAAATGCAGATTTGCTCCATTTGTTCCAAAAATCTGTCAAAATGCACATTTTATCATAAATCTTGGTCCGACACCATTTTATCAGTCCCACCACTCACATTTTTACATAATTAACTTGGTTATCATGTGTTTATTCTTAAAACACACCCTCTTTTTCACTTCTTCTACTCTGTTCTTTCCCTAACCACTTCCTGCAAGTGATACGTTCTTTCAACTGAGGGATTTTATTCTTTTCCTCTGATTTAGTTCTCGAGGAAGCATGATCACACTATCATGAATTAAATTTTTGCTCGAAACAACATTAAAATGACTTCGTTATCAAACAAACTAGGTGCATGATAGTTTCCTTGACTAAGTCAGAATTGTTGGATAGAAAGCTTTGGTTCTCATAAGCTGGATATCTTGTGTTTCCTCATTTTAAAAGATTCTTATTAAGCTCCTGACAGCTTCTTGCTGACTTTTGGACGACAACCATGTTCAGAATTAGTATTATCCATCTTTGGATGACAACCAAGTTCAAAATTGGTATCTTTAAAAATCTTTTATTGACCTTTGGACGACAACCAAGTTCAAAGTCAATTCTATCAGTTTAGTTTGATCAAGTGCGAGACTGAACTCATTAGGCATTTCACTTGATCGTGAGTGAAATTCTCAATCTTTCTGAAGTCATACATCAAAAAAAAAAATTATTTGACTCAATGCGCTACTCGCACATCAATTCAAAGAGGGGAAAATGTAACCACCTGGATTTGGTTTGTTCTGACTATAGACCCTATTTTCCCTAAGTGTGATCATACCCCCAATTATGTCACAACAATGTTACATTGGCATAATTTATTTTTCAAATTTAAATGTCCTAGGTGATTTTTATCACTAACTTATATTAACTACTACAGCCATACAATTCAAATCAATTCAAACCAATTAAATCAAATTCAAAACATGGCTATACTATTTAATCATAAGGGAATTAAATAAAACCCCTAAATCAATTGTTCACTTGCAAATGAACCCATTCCCCTAGCCTAATTAATTTAATTAAATTGGCTATAGTCCTATTGATTATTAAAAAGCAATTA
>MU225799.1:47405-109884 GCA_018584345.1 Thuja plicata | reverse complement strand
TTACTATGGAGATAGGTATTTAATTCTCTTTGTTGATGATTATTCTAGAATGATGACAGTTATGTTCTTAAAAGATAAATCAGAAGCATTCAAGATGTTTAAATGGTATAAGGCTATGGTAGAAAAACAAAGTGACAAGAAATTGAAATACTTAAGGTCAGATGGAGGAGGGGAATTTACTTCAGATGAATTCACTAACTATTGCAATGAGAATGGAATTAAAAGAAAGGTTTCTGCACCGAGAACACCACAGAAAAATGGAATTGTTGAAAGGAGAAACAAATCAATTGTTGAATGTGCAAGAACATTGATGATTGAGAAGAGAATCACTCAAACTTTCTAAAGGGAAGCTGTCAGTATTGTTGTCTACACATTAAACAGAGCATGATTGAAGAAGGACACAAAGAAGACACACTATGAGCTTTGGTATGGTCACACACCCAATGTAAGCTACTTCAAAATCTTTGGCAATCAATGTTATATTTTGAAAGATGATAGAAATGGAAAAATTGACTCCAAAAGTGAAGAAGGTATCTTTCTAGGGTATTCAACCAAAAGAAAGGCTTATAAATGTCTTAACAAGTCATCTAACAAGATCATTAAAAGTGAAAATGTGAAAATAGATGAATTTGTAGAAAAGAATGATAAGGAAAACATAAGAGAACCATAGGAATACAATAGGTTTGTTTATATAGAACCTGACACTCTACCCAAGCAACAATGTATCATTCCTAAGCAACAGAACATTGCACCTGAGCATCAGGTTGCAATTACCAAAAATCATGAAAATCCTCAAAATGATGTTCTAAGTGATGGAGATCAGAATGAAGGTCAAGAAGATGATTAGAATGATGAAAATAGAGATGAACCAAAACCTGCCAAGTATGTTAGAAGACATCATCAACAGAATCAAATAATAGGAGACAAGAAGGCTGGAATGAGAACAAGAAGTAAGTCACTAAACACTAGATGTTTACTTTGTGATTTTGAGCCTAAATCTGTTAATACTACACTTGATAATGAAGAATGGGTCAATGCTATGAATGAATAAATAGAATAGATTGAGAAGAACATTACATGGACACTAGTACCAAGACAATATGACAAGAATGTCATCAGTACCAAGTGAATATTTAGAAAAAAGAGGAATGAGAATGGAGAGGTCACAAGAAACAAAGAAAGGTTAGTATGAAAGGGGTATGCATAAGAAGAAGGTATTGATTATGGAGAAACCTTTGCACCCGTTGCTAGAATAGAAGGAGTTAGAATCTTACTTTCTTATGTTGCATTCAAAGGATTCAAGTTATACCAGATGGATGTCAAATCTACATTCCTAAATGGAATACTAGAAGAAGAGGTATACATTTAACAAGCAGAAGGGTTTGTTGATCCAGACAAGAGAAACATGGTATGTAGACTACATAAAGCCATGTATGGATTGAAACAAGCACCTAGAGCCTGGTATGAAAGACTTCACTCCTATCTCATTAGCATTAAATTTGTAAGAACAAGTGAAAATAACAATCTGTACTTAAAAGAAGATACAGATGGTAATATTCTGATTGCTGAAATTTTTGTTGATGATATCATTTTTGGGGGAAATGAAATGTTATGAAAATCCTTTGCTAATGAAATGAGAAAATAATTTGAAATGTCTATGATTGGGGAGATCAAATTATTTCTTGGTCTATAGATTCTTCAACAAGATGCAGGCATATATATATTACTCAGTCAAAATAAATTAAGGAAGTTCTAAAGATATTCAAGATGGAAGATTCCAAACCAGTTGGAAAACCTATGGCTACCGGATGTAAGCTGACAAAAGAATAAAAATCAAATGAGGTAAACCAGACCTTGTATAGATAAATGATTGGAAAACTAATTTATGTTGCTCATACCAGACCAAATATTGCACATGCAGTTGGAATAGTTGCAAGATTCTCTACTAATCCCAAAGAATCACATATAACTGTTGTCAAGAGAATTCTGAGATATCTGAAGAACACCAAGGACTATGGCTTATGGTATAAAAGAGAAGGAAAATTTGAGCTACAAGTTTATACAGATGTTCATTGGGCTAGAAACATTAATGACCAAAAGAGAACAACTGGAGGAGCATTCTTCATGGGTGACAGACTTGTCACATGGATCAACAAGAAGCAAGGATGCAACTCTTAGTCTACTACAAAAGCAAAGTATGTTGTTGCTTCTAGAAATTGCTCCAATATTGCATGGATCAATCAGTTGCTGGAAGGTATGAATATGAAGATTCTTGAACCAGTAATTATCTACTGTGATAATACCAGTGCAATTAACATTTCTAAGAATCCAGTCATGCATGCTAAGACTAAGAATATTTATATCAAGTATCACTATCTGAGAGAAAAAGTGAAAGAAAAGGAGGTGATATTGGAATATGTTTAATCAAAGGAAAAATTAGCTCATATATTCACCAAGCCATTACCGAAAGATACATTTGAGTACCTGAGACAGAGACTAGGGGTCCAACCCTTGTCTATCGGCCAGTAAGCTGACTAGGAGGCTGCATTAGCCTACACATAATTAGAAGATCATTCATGTTGATGCAAACACTGAGATGAACAACAATAGATACATCTATACACAACAAGGTACAAGTCTGCACCGAACACAAGAGATATTGTATTATTGATGGATAGGGAAATTCAAGGAATATATTATATAAAGGGATGAAAGATGATATATATAAAAAATTGTTTGGCATTGTTTTCAAAGGGAGAGATTATCTCATTATCATAAGGGAGAGAAGTAACAAAGGGAGAGAAATTGATTACATATGAAATATCCATCTAAGGGAGAGAAGTAACAAAGGAGGAGAGTTCATACAAAGGGAAAGATTGCTATCAAGGAAAAAGATATTATCAAGAAGAGGAAAAGTCAAGACAAAGCACATATTAGAAAAGAGACATTAGATGCTACATCTAATCAGTGAAGGGATTGAAGATTGAAGAACCCACTCTGCAAGAAACAAATCTAAGCTATTTAAGCTTACCAAAAACCAAACATTTGTAATAGTTACAATAGGAAAGATGGATGAAACTATTATAATTTATATTGTATTAATAACAGTATAGTATGATAATGTAGTGTGTTGACATCAATGCCAAAGGGAGAGATTCATGAAATGTAACTAATTGAATGTTTGAAGATGTTAAGTTGATCACCAAAATGCAGAAGCTAATGCAAGACATTAAATTAGTTAATAGATTGTATTGTCATTGATGTCAAATTGATATAATCTAATCGGTTATAATAAAAGTGTTAAATACTTTAGAGAGTCAGAGAGAAAAAGATTATACTTTTAGTAATACATAAAATAAAATCATTCACTAAGTGACTTCAAACACCAACAACTAGTGGAACACGATGGACAGAGATCACCAAAAGTTAAGTTACAGTGATGCCCGAGAAAAGAAACCAACGATCATTACCGAAGACCAGAATCACAAGAATTACCAACGGCCAGAATTAACATGTTAACCAAAGAGAAGAACTTTGTAGTGAAGCCCAAAGGACAGACAACCCTGACGGACAAACAACCCCAATGGAGAAGCCCAAGGAGAACTAAAGTGTTGACCAAAGCTATGAAAGAGTTAAAACACCGAAGTTAACTGGAGTTCAGAAATGACAAAATATCTAGCAGGCAGAGCTAAATATAGACTTAACTGGTAGTTATCATTTTTTTCATCGACAAGATAAAGCCAAAGATAAGTAAAGGATTTAAATTTGTTTTTTCTAGTTGGCAAGAAGATTTTTGTGAGATAAAATAGGATTTTTTTCTTTAAATCATATTGGCTAAGATTGCGGATCACGCCAAGATTAAGAAAAGCAAGAACCTAGAAATGGTGATATCATGTCTATAAAGAGACAACTTAATTCAATACGAATTATTGGGGAGTGAATGAAAAAGAGGATGCTGGAGAGAAACTGATGAAGAGAAAATTCATACAGTCTTGATCAATCAAGCTAAGGAAAGAGCTAAAGATTTCTGCAGACACCAAGCAACAGAGAATAGCATCACCGAGTAGAACAAGAGTGGAGTAAAGGTATTGAAAAGATATATTTATCAAATTGGTTTAATGAGCTTACAATAGATTTGAAATTCTGCAAGTATAAGTTGTATATGTGAACAGATCATATTGTTTTAGTTTAGCCATTGATTCAGAAAGTCTCTTAACTGAGAAGGATTTAAAGATCCTTTCTATATTGAGATACATCCCAAGGAATATCAAAAAATTTGTTCATGAAGATAGTATGAGATGCCAGATACCATTTGACAAACCAGAAGAGTTTGGACAAGGAAGGTAGCATAGAAATGTCTTATATCAAGTGAAAAACTAATCTTTTAAATCCTTTAACAATGTCACACCTAACAGTGTGTTTGTAACCTTTAATAGGGTTGGATCTTCACCAAGCTCACTTTAGAAGAGAGAAAATTTTGGGTTACCAGTTCCAAGTGTTTTTTCCCTTAACAGGGTTTCCATGTATAAAATCCATGTGTCAATGTGTTTATGAGTCATTACTTTAGTGTTTTGCATTACACATAGCTAATCTAGATTGCTCGATATACTCTAAGTAATTTACTATTTTTTGGTAAATTAAAAGACTGCTATTCAGTAAACATAGAGAATAAGGTTTAACAAAGCACTCTGAGTAGTAGTAATTTGATAAGTATATTTGAAGGCATTTATCTTATAGGACTGAAGATAACTAGAGGCTTAATATTGTGGTACAAATTATTTGGGTTGATTAATTGGAATATTTTTGAGGCCACTGATTCACCCCCCCCCCCCCCCCCNGATTCCCCCCCCCCCCCCCCTCTCATTTATTACTAACAAATCCAAATGGATTATATACATACAAGGGTCGTGTCTGACTGAATCACATGCAAAAAAGACAAAGATCAAGTTTTGTATCCCAGGTGCATCCATTCATGGCATACCATGATATAAAGAATTGTGGTAACCTTGAGGAGGAGAACAACCGAAAAGAACCAAGAATGATAATCAAGAACCAGAATCAAATATCAAGATCAAAAATTCAATTACAAGACGCATTTTTCCAGAGATATCAACAATATGGGATGATGATCGGATTGAGATTAGGTCAAGAGGAAGGATACATCCTACAAGAACCCAGTGATGATGATGATCTAGATTTAGGTCAACGAGGGGAATAATACATCCTCAAGGACCCATTTCCAGAAAGATGATTGGATTTAGGTCAATGAGAGGAAGGATACATCCTCAAGGACCCATTTCCATGGAGATATCAATTGTTAATCTAATTGGCCAAAGATGTGATGAGATCAAATTGCTGAAACAAGATTTCATCATAAGGAACTTGCTGAAGCATAGGATTCCAAACTAAAACTGGATCACTTTCTGCAAGGAGACCGACCAAGGACACGAAATATGTACAAGCAGGACCGGGCTCATGACTAGATTGACACAGACAAGTTATTTATAGGACTGAAGCTTGGGGATTGGGATAGGACAACATATATACAAAAAAGACTGACGATTAGATACAAGAAGATATGTACAAAAGCTCAGGATGTAGGACATGAGGACCAATGCTGACTGATGTGAGCAATAATGGAACATCTAGGAAATATAGGTAATTATTAGGCCAAAGTGGAGTGGAATCAGGGATATGGAGGAGAAAAATATTTTCATAGATATTGATACAACCCACTATGTGTGATGCCTGATTGCCAGGTTTTCACCACACATACTTGTCCAAGGCGCCTGATTGCCAAGTTTTCACCTTTGGACGATTGATTTTTCTTGATTGTTTCTCTTTTTTTATTTTTTTATTTTTTTCTATCATCAAGGTTTTTGTTTTTTTGTTTACCAGATTTTCACCAAGAGAATGATTTCTTCAGGACCTTTTACAATATTTTTGGATTTTTCAAATAACTGAGATAAGAAGCTATCAGGCATAGAAGCACCTAAGATGAATGATACTGATGGGATCATTTAGAGGTTCTCCTTAAGGAGTGGATAACTGATATGCCCCAAATCTAAAGCATGTAGTGACGATATATGGGCTTTTCCAAGTAACCTTGAACTTGCCTTTCTTTTCTCGATTAGCACCCACTTTCTGACTCTCTTTGAGCACAAAGTCCCCTACCTAGAACTGGCATGGGTGAATCTTCTTATAGCTTCACTTTAATCTATTCTGATATACGAACAGGTGGTCATATGCTTGCTGGCACTTTTAATCAGGAGATCAAGTTGTGTGAGTCTGGGTACTATGTAGTCTTCATCTGTGATCAGGTCTTTGAGAGATACACGTAAGGATGGTAGTTCAAACTCAATTGGTAAGACAACCTCAGCACCATAGACAAGGGAATATGGAGTGGTGCCTATGGGGTTGCGATATGAAGTACAATCGACCCAAAGGGTTGGATTAATTTGGAGGTGCCAGTCACGACCAGTATCATTGTGAACCTTCTTTAGGATTTTTAGAAGTGTTTTGTTGGTTGCCTCAGCTTGGTCGTTAACTTGTGGGAAATATGGGCTAGAGAAGCGATGATGGATGTGGAGGCGCTTGCATAGATCAACCATATGGTGATTTTAAAATGGAGAGCCGTGATCTATAAAAATGGTGGATAGAATGCCAAAGCGGAAAATGATGTGATATAGGATAAACTTGGATATTTGGATGCCTATCATGAGGGTAATTGGGATTGCTTCAACCCACTTAGTAAAGTATTCAGTTTTAATGATGATAAATTTGTGTCCCTCAAAGGACAGAGGAGTGATCTTACCCACGAGGTCAAAACCCCAACATGAGAATGGCCAAGGAGGCACAATAGGATGTAGCTCTTGTGCTGGTGCATGGATCAAATTCACATGCTGCTAACATGGTTAGCATTTCTTGACAAATTCAAAAGCATCATGCTCCATGGTAGGCCAATAATACCTAATTCTTAGAATTTGTTTAGCTAGGACCATGCCACTCATGTGGGCTCCGCAGATTCCAGTGTGCACTTGTCGCAATGCCTGGGCAGCTTTAGTTTCATCTAGACACCTAGAGAGAACATTGTGATAACTATGACGATATAAGGTGTTGGCTACAATGCTATAGAGGGAAGCTCTTCAAATAAGGTTTTGGCCTTGGGTGTTGGTTAGATGGGGGGATATGATACCATTCTTTAGATAAGCATGGATGTCATGGTACCATGGGGGCTGAGGACCAACCAAGACACAGACCCGACTAACATCATCACTCTCGTAAGCCAACGTGTGAAGTTGCTCAACCAATAATTCATACTGCGTTGCATCACATGGTATTTCTAGTTGAGATTTGATTTTAGCCATTGCATTGATGACTTTATTTTGTAGACGTGAGACTTGGGTGATTTACAGATTGATGAAACGCTCCTTCATTTTTTCTACCATCTCTTTGTAAGGTAGCGGCTTATCATCTTGCATTTAGAATTCATCTTACACTTGCTTTTTGATGAGATAAGAATCACCAAAGACTTGAATATCTATTATGTTCCATTGAATGGCCATGCTAAGCCTTGCAACCAATGCTTCATATTCTGTTATATTGTTAGTGCAAGGAAAGCCTAGTTTGAATGATTTCGGAATGTAATCACCTTGTGGAGTGACAAAAAGTATTCCTGCGATGTATATGATCCATCAAAGAATAACTTCTAGGATGGTTGTTCTTCGATCATGCACAGATGTTCATCAGGAAATTCCATGAATAAAGGATATGCATCAATCAATGGTGCCTCTGCTAACTAATATGTGATGAATTGACCTTTGATGGATTTTCTGTTGACATACTGGATGTCAAACTCGCTTAAAAGAATTACCCATTTAGCCATGCGGCCTGTGAGAGTTTTTTTGGATAAAAGATACTTGAGTAGATCTACTTTTGATATAAGCTTGACTGTATGACTGAGCATGTAGTGACAGAGCTTCTGAGTGGCGAAAACCACTGCTAGGCATGCTTTTTCCATTGGTGTATAATTTAGTTCATAACCTACCAAAGTGCGGTTGATGTAGTAGATAGCACGCTCTTTTCCATTGTCATCTAACTGGGCTAGGAGTGCCCCGAGTGTTGTCATTGTTACAAATATATACAATATGAGATGCTTTCCTAGTGTAGGCGACACTAAGATAGGTGAATTTGCAAGATATTCCTTAATTTTGTTGAACCTTCTTTGGCATATAGGATCCCATTTGAAACTATGATCTTTCCTTAGCAAATGTGTGAAAGGTTGGAATTTGTCTGCAAGCTGTGATATGAAGTGGCACACTAATTGAAGCTTTCCTTGTAGACTATGTAGTTGTCTGAGTGTCTTTGTTGGAGGCATTTCCATGATTGCTTGAACTTTTTTAGGATCTATCTTGATGCCATGCCTTGATATGATGAAGCCAAGGAGCTTTCCTGATGTAACTCCGAAGACACATTTCTTTGGATTGAGCTTGAGACCATAATGTCGAATTCAATCAAACACTGCATCTAGATCATTTAGGTGATCCATTCTATTTTGTGACTTAGCGAATATATCATCCACGTAATCTTCAAGGATCTTATGGATCATGTCATGAAAGATTATGTTCATGGCCCTCTGATATGTTTCTCTAGCGTTCTTGATCCCAAATGGTATCATGTTGTAGCAAAAGGTACCACATGGAGTTGTAAATATTGTCTTATGTTGATCTTGTTCTGCTATATGGATTTGATTGTATCCTAAAAATCCATCCATGAGAGAACACATCTCATGTTTGGCAGTGAGGTCCACTATCATGTCGATATTAGGTAGTGGAAAGTCATCTTTTGGACATGCCTTGTTTAGATCTTGAAAGTCGGTGCAGATTCTGATGGAGTTATCCAGCTTAGAGATTGGGACCATATTTGAAATCTAGTCTGAGTAGTCTATCGCTCTGATGATTCCAGCTGCCAAGAGCTTTTCAATTTTTATTTTGACCATTAGTGCAACTTTGGGATGCATTTTCTGGAGCTTTTGTTTGACTAGTTTAATATTAAGATTCACAGATAGATTATGTACTACAAGTTCTGGATCCAAGCCATGCATGTGAGAGTAGGACCATGCAAAGATGTCTGAATATTCTCTTAAAAGAGCTGTGAAGACCATTTCTTCTGCTTTTGTCAAGGATGTTGCAATGTAAGTGAGTCCAGGCTGGTCCTCTATACCCAGATTAACAGGTTTGGTTTCCTCAATGAGAATAGATGACTGTTCTAACTTGTAATCATGGATGATAGGGAGAGGAGAATCACCATCTCCTGGAGCCTCAGAAAGGTTTTCACCAGGAGATACACCCTTTATTTTTTCTTTTTTCTGATCTGATAGTGCCCCAGAAGGGTTTTCACTAAGAGATACATTTTTTCTTTTTATTTTTCTTTTCAATTTTGTGGCTAGATTCCTGCCCTCCCCCAAAGTATGCTTCCAAGTTCAAGGTGTACACATGTGTGGAATTTTTTCCCGAATCTGATTGTTGATCTGTAGCTTCCATGAAGCTTAGGAGCGTGGCCATGCTTTCAAACTCGTCGATCAGTTAAATGCTTGGTTGGTCCCAATTAATGAGCTTGGGATGGAGAAGTGGAAGGTCAATGAAATTGAGGGATAATTGGTGAAGGACAGAGTTACTGAGGAAGATGTCATTGTCAATATCATCATAGGCTCTCATGATTTTCTCTTCCAGGATGTTTTCAAATTTGCAGATGTTACCTAGGGGGATGTGATAAGTAAGTCTATTTTCATTAGTGCCCCCAGTCGTGTTATGGCCAATGCCAGATGTATTATCTTCAAAACCCAGACCAATGTTTCTTTGTAGTTTAGTGTCCTTATTGGGAACTCTCATGCCTTGTTCTTCAAGGCCTAGTCTGCCTCCTTGATAGTTCCACTTTTCAATGACCATTTTATGGATGGAGGGATATTTTCCTTTTAAATGATTTAGGAGGCCACTATTAGGAGGCGTGAGATCTTTGTAGAGACATTTATTGATATCAGGTGCTATTTCCAAGCTATTCAGAATGTCATGAGAAAGAAAGGTAGTA
Source organism: Thuja plicata (assembly GCA_018584345.1). Taxonomy (NCBI): domain Eukaryota; kingdom Viridiplantae; phylum Streptophyta; class Pinopsida; order Cupressales; family Cupressaceae; genus Thuja; species Thuja plicata. The sequence continues at coordinate 99,798 of MU225799.1, read as the reverse complement.
GGACCTAATTGCGTTGGTTAAGGTGTTTTTTCTCAATGTAACTAGATGGATGACCATGTGTATGCGGATCATCTAGAAGGGATCCAACAATGAAAGCATCAGTTAGACTATATTCTCCATAGCCTTGGTGGTCAATCTTGACAGTGGAAAAAGTGGATGCAAGGATGGTGTTTGGATCTGGAAGGGTTGTAGAGGAATTGGCGATAGATGTGCCAATGTCTGTCCTAGGACAATGATTTGAACCTGGATGGGAGGCTTCCAATGCATGGAAGTATGTGAAGGGCTTGGGATCTACATGGATGGTGATTTTGACTTTGTTGTGTTGGATGATATCAGTTTTGGTTACTGATCATGCTGTTGATATTCATGTTTTTTCACTGATGTCAACATATATTTCTATGGAGAGGACAGACTGGTTACTTGACTAGAAGGAGTCTACAAACACTGTACGGATTATTCAGAATGATCAAAGTTGGATTTATATAGAAGGATGTGTGTTGACCTTAGTCCTAAGGTCACTTGGATTCATAATGCAGATTGTGGATGTTACAGTTGATTTGGTGAAACTGGTTCTCGAGACTGTAACTGTGTTTCTGGACAAAGAAAGTCTCTGTGTTTCGGGTATATATTTCTGGCGAAGATATTTCAGATGATGCAAGCTTACTAGTGGACAGCCAACATATGTTGGATTAATAGATTGGGTTCAATTTTTGTTTGGTTACTAGTGATGTCAGTTGTGGTGTGTATTCTAAAGAAGACCTAATTGGTGGCCGACTTCAGACATGTTGCGTGTAAAATGAATTGTGAGAATGGATTACGGATCTGGAAGCATATGTGATAGATTATAATTGATGTTTACTTGTTATGGGTACCATGTGTGTCTTAGAAAGGGGTCATATAATTATTTGTATGTTGGAAAGCCTTAATTGGCCGACCTAATTAATTATTTATGTATTAGGAAAGCTTAACTGGCCGACCTAATTAATTATTGTAAGAGGGTATATATGAGTGACCTTTTCTTTTGAAAAGATGTAACAGAGATTGAAAAGAAGAAAAAGTGAAAGCTGTGAGGCTTGTTTGGCTATTGGATCTAGAGTAGAGTTTATGAGAAGAATACTTCATTGAAACTGACCAAGAAAAGACAGTTGCTATCAGAACAATTCAATGGATTGTGTATTTTCTTTATACACTTGTTCGGACTGTGAATCCTTGAGGGTGACTTTAACCTTCTTTGGGAAGTGTGCCTTGGTAGTGAGCCTACTATTTATTTTGACTCCTAACAAGGTCTATCTCCTTACAGGGCCTGTGTACTATAATGTTGTAACAAGCTCCTAACAGGGATAAATCTTTTAACATGGATACTATACTCTCAGTACATTATTTTTGGGTGTTAATTCCAACTGGGGTTTTATGTTAATTCCAACTGGGGTTTTACCTTTAACAGTGTTTCCTCGAGAAAAATATTTTTTTATGGTGTCGACATTTCCTGTGTTATCATTTACATTTGCAGATTTGGTTTATAAATTTTAAAGTTTAATAATCTATATCACAGCTGATTCACCCCCCCCCCCNTAAAGTTTAATAATCTATATCACAGCTGATTCCCCCCCCCCCCCCTCTCAGTTGTCTTCTGAACTATTATTCCTAACAAATGGTATCAAAGCTTGCGATCCTCAAAGAGAAATTTTAACAAATTGAGGTGATCCTGAAGATGACTTACTATAGGAAGGATAGTCCGAAGTTTGATCCTTTTCACATTTGGCAGAAAAAGATGAGAACACATCTGCTATGTCTGGGAATTGCTTACTAGATGATAACAAAGAAGAAAGAAAAGGTAGCGGCTGAGGATGAATTAGAGAAAGCCACTGAAGATGAAAAGAAGCTATTTTCACGTAATATGGTTGTAAGGGAATCCTTGATCAGCACACTATCAGAAGGAGAATTTAATGAAGTAAAGGACTTGGATTCTTCCTATGAGATCTGGACAAGATTAGAAGCATTATACATTGGGGACAAGTTTACTAAGCAGGCAAAGTTACAAAACTGGAAGAAAAAAATGGAATCACTAAAGATGAGAGAAGATAAGAACATCAGAGCATATGAACAGAGAATTAATGAAGTGGTTACTGGTATTAGGAACTCTGGAGGAACTTATAGTGAGGAAGAAGTAATTGCAAAAATACTCAAATCTTTGACACCTTCTTATAGAACCAAATTTCAAGCTATAGAGGAGATCATACCTTTGACACCGAACTTCACCAAAGAGATGTTGATCAGAAAGCTAACTACATTTGAGGCCACAGAATTGGGAGACATTTTGCCTAAAGTTGAGTCAGCGTTCAAGGTGACTATGCACAAGAACAAAAGGATCTTACCTGGAAATGAAAGCACAAGCAGTAGTTATTTAAGAGAAGAACTTGGAGCCTATGCTGATGAATGGGAACAAATACAGGAAGAAGAAAGGAAGCTAGATGAAGTTGTGGCACTGATTTCTGGAAGAGAAAAGAGAGGTAAGGGTAAATTTGAAGGGAAATTACCTTTGAAATTTTTTTCATGTAACAAGATTGGTCATTTTGCATCTAGATATCCTACAAGAATTCCAAAGCACAAACCTAAGTTTTTCAAGTCTAAATTTTCAAACGACAAGGAATGTTATTATGCTAGTGAGGGAATATCTGATGACGATGATGGTGACTATGATAAAATTGGATTTATTTCTATTAAGGATGATGAACCTATGCATGAAGAAAAATCTTTAGTATCCTGTGTTGAAAAGAAATTTGAATGGGTTATAGATAGTCATTGTTCACATCATATGACAGGAGATAAAAACAAGTTTGTAAGTTTGAAAATACATGATGGTGGTGTTGTTAGATTTGGTGACAATACTCCTAAACTTATTATTGGGATTGGATCTATTTCTTTGGATGGAAAGACTAACACAGACAATGTATTACTTGTTGATGGACTTAAGCATAATCTATTGAGTGTTGGATAACTAGTGGACAAGGGTTATCAATTGAATTTCATTAATGGGAAATGTTCTATCAAGAGTAAAACATGAGACTTGATAGCGTCTGATACTAAATCTAGAGGTAATGTATTTGAACTGAACACATCTTAAGCTTCTTGTTTTATTGTGAAGGTTGATGAAAGTTAGTTATGGCACATAAGATTTTGTCATGTTAATTTTGATAACATTGTGAAGGCAAGTATGACAAAAGTAGTAAGAGATCTACCTAAAATTTTAAAGCCATCTAACACTATGTGTAGAGCGAGTGTTATGAGGAAGCAGACTAGAAGCACTTTCAAGAGAAAATCTTATTCAGCAAAAGGGAAGTTGGATCTAGTGCATACAGATTTGTGTGGTCCTACAAGAACAAGATCATACTATGGTGAAAGGTACTTTATACTTTTTGTTTATGACTTTTCCAGATTGATTTCAGTTACATACCTAAGAGATAAATTTGAAGCATTCGACAAGTTCAATTTATTTAAAGAAAAAGTTGGGAATGAATCTAGTTTGAAGATAAAATGTTTGAGATTAGACAGAGGTGGAGAGTTCACATCAGACTTATTCAATTCATACTATGAATAACATGGAATATAAAGACATACATCAGTTCCTAGAACTCCACATCAAAATGGGATAGCACAGTGAAGAAATAGAACTATGTTAGATGCTTCTAGAACTATGTTGCTTGAAGGAAATGTGTCACATGTTCACTGGAGAGAAGAAGTTGGCACTACTATGTACACCTTGAACAGAATTTGGATCAGAGAAGGTACAATTAAAACACAACATGAATTATGGTTTGATCATACACCTACTATAAAATATTCCATAATATTTGGTAGTAAATGTTATATCAGGAGAGATGATGAGATAGGAAAGTTTGATGCTAGAAGTGATGAAGGAATCTTTCTTGGTTATTCTACTAAGAGTAAAGTGTCACGCCCCGCCAGGGAACCCAGGAGGACAAGCCAGCTAACTACTAAGAGATGATAATATTTTTTTTTAATTTGAAATATTACAACTAATCTAAGTCCTCTCAAGTTCCCTAACACTGCTATTAAAGAAACATAATCTAACCTATTCATTTACCCATTAAGGTATTGATTGATTAATATAAGTTTGCAATTCATTCCTTTACTATTAATATTAAGTTACATGTATAATCTTACCATCAATCCTAATATTTTAACATGCATCCATGTGAGTTATTCTTTACTAAACTCATGTCATTATTTACACTATTCATTAAGCATTTAGGTGAAAGATAAACATTTGATGGATATGCAATGCCCTATCTACTTTATTATTTCATATCCATTTGTGGAACATAGTAACCATAATCCAATATTAAATTCTATAGCTATTTATTCATAGATTCGTTAACTCTTAATAGTTTTCCACAACCATACATCAAGAGATAGCACATGCATTCATGAATACATTATTTCATACTAAGTCTAAGATCAGTTCTTGGATACCAAAAGTAATAAAAGATACGTGAATAAATACCCTAAACAATTATCTTTTCATACTAATAACATATAATATTTTCCCTTTCCTTTTTCCTAGATCTACCCATTCCCTTATACATTGCTTTGAATTACATCGATATACATCATATCATCAGATCCAATGATTTACAAGAGATTTCTTTTACAAGAATGCACATGCATAAGCACATCTTTACATATACAATAAGAAGTCTTCCAAACTGATAATCCAAAAGGAACATAAGCCAAGAACATCCATCTGACCATGAACAGTACCTTGATATAATAAAGAATAACCACCCAACCACGTGGATCCAAAAAGATTCCACTCCCCTGTGCTAGGAGATAGAGACCAAGGTCCACACAAGAAGGTAACAACTAGGATACTCCTAAGGTAATGATAGCCCTTCCCAAAACATCACACAACTGAAAACACAAGAAGATCACAAAGACATAAATCACATTGGTAGGAACTCTAAGACACATGCTAGGTGAGTGTCATCACATAGCCCTCACCCCTTGGGTTATCCTGGTAAGCCACTCTGGGCCCCGGCCCCCAAGTAGGCACATGCGGAACTGAACCTCTCTCATAGGGACGAGACTGTTCGATTGTGCTATGGCAATAGCACCTTCTGTCACTCCCATTTGTAGCCTATACTAGAACTACAGGCATGGATGAGGCTTATCTTATTTAATTTTTAGTACCCCTTCCCATAATTTTATTTAATGTTTTCACTGGATTAAACAACTCACCAGTGGGTTATCCTGGTACTAGCCACTTAGGGCATCGACCCCCAACTGTGAGCCACTCACCTAGTGTTCTTAGGTTCCCTACCTCTAAAAAAAATCATAAATGCACATAAAGATAAGTACCACAGGTACACAAGTGTTCACAACATCAAATAATTGAGTTTAGGAAAGCACTAGTAGTCCTGAATCCTTTGGACAACCCTAAACCACAATCAAGTACATAGATAGATAAAACACATCCAAATTGCATCAAATGCATCACAAGGGATTCTCAACAACATAATAACCTCATTAAACTCATAAAAACATAAATTATAACATCATAGTAATCTAGGATTGGGTTTAGGGGATCACTGAATGACCCTAGTCCACCAGACAGTCCTAAACCCTAATCTGACATTCTAGATGGTAGATAACACATAAGAAGACATAAAAAATGTACCAAACATCAACTATTCTACAAAACCATATAACCAGTGCCTTTTGGTACCAACTCAAACCACAAAACATCATAACAAGATCATATTGTAGAAAACATGTTGAATCCTAAAATTTGGCTAAGTCTAAAATTTCCTAAAACCTTCAAATTCTAGAATCTTTATTTGAACTCCTAGGAGGCTGAAACCACTCTCAAACATCCTTGAAGGTATTACATAAAATGTAACTTAAAGTATAAGGAATTAAAATTATGTATCTTATACTTAAATGTTACATTTTATGTTTCGCCCTAAGGCTGAAATCAGACGGAGACCACCCTAACCCTAATCAGGGTTCCCAAAATATCCAAAACTTATGATAAGTTTCCAAATGATTATAAAAATAATAACACATGAAAATCAAGTATTCTACAAGTTGAACAACCTCTAGGGCTAACCCTAGGTCAGAACCAAACCCTAAACAATTTCAAAAACCCTAAAAATTAAACTAGAAGAGTCATGTACAAGTGGAACCCTAAGCTGCACAGGTGGTGACCTAAGCTATGCAGGTGGTGACCTAATCTATGCAGGTGGTGCAACCTACGTAGGTGGTACTTTTTACATAGGTGGTCACGCATCCTGCGCAGGTGGTGCCCAGTTTTGTGCAGGTGGTCGGGACTATGTGCACTCCGGACAACAACCTCCAGATTGGACCTTCCGGGTAAAACTGGATAAGATGGAGGCTTGGAAATTAAAATAAGAGAGATAGCTAGTTGAGATCCCTCCGTTCTCCTTTTGAAACATCCCTCAAAACCATCCTACCTTTGTGGTAAATCTGTTTGGTTCCTTCCCATAGGTGCAAGGTGCAGAAAGGTGACCACCAGAAGACATTATTCTAATCAAGACAGAAGTCTGCATAATCATCAACAGAAAGAGGGTCTATCTAAAGGCCAATACATTCTAAGGTGACAATCCATAAAGATGAACAGATAAAAATTAGTTCATAAACATTTATTCTTCATACGGTATACATTAATTATTCAATTCATACTAGACAACATAATATAAAAGATTTCCATTGATCACACAACTATAGAAAATAGTAAAACAACCACATCAAAACATAGAAAACACATAAACAAGATTCTCTTTTCTGGGTAGATCCTACCTAGAGTCCTACGGAGAAACCTTTGAAGCTATCCCAATTCCACTCTAGCCAAGCCTATTCTCCTCAAGCCTTCCAATCAACGAGATATCCTCGAAATGCTTCCACCAACCTTTCTAATAGTTTCAGATATATAGTTCTCTGTATATAATTTCTCTATTCTCTTCCTCTCTTTCTAATTTCAAGATCTCCTTCCATAAATATGTTGTAGGATTGGTTGCATGGGAAGTTTCAACTGATGCAACCATCCACAACTATCTTCTGGTTATTAGTTTGGACTTTAATAGTCTTTAGATAAATTAATGTGTAGATAGTTTCCTGAGAATTTTTTTAGTTAAATTACCACCTTTGTTACTTTATGTTTTAATTTCATGCTTAGGTAAATTCTTTTATTTTATTATTGCTTTCACCTTAGATGAAGATTAGTTACTTTCCTCTTTTAAAGGAATAATTATAGATCTAATTATAATTTCACATAATAGTTAAAAAATAAAAGGCACATAAATAAATAAATAAATACATAAACACACACACATATATTAACACATTTATATAAGCATATTTATATAACCATATATATAGACATATGCATATGTGTGCACCCATATGGAGATGTGTATATATATCCATGCAAATATTATTATAAAACATACATTAATGAATACACTTGACAAGCTTATTGCCATGCATTTAATTCCCTAATACCATCAAATTATTACTAACCGATAGTCCAACCACAAAACAATATTCACCTAGTCCTAGGGACTATAATGAATAAAACCCAAGCAACCAAAATCAGACATCAATCCATAATCAAAGGACAAATCCAAAAAGACCCAACTCGGGAGCAGGGATCAGGGCTATGCTTAGTCTTGTGGGACCTGGAACTATCTCCATAACAACAACAACGATCGAGGATTTTGGGGCACGCTCAGACCTGTGAAACCAGGTGAAGTCGATGCCCAGTACCTGCAAGCCTGCATCACCGAGAAGAAATACATGTGCATTGATGTACATATTAAATAAGACATTGTAGACAGATGATCAGGATCGATACATCGTGTGGACCTCATCCATGTGAGTAACTACGACTTCGTCCTGAGTCATGAAGACACATCATGTATATAGACACACACACTCACACACAAAGAATGTAACATGAGGGTTAAAATCTTGAGCATTGGGTTAGTCAATAATTGATACTAATAATAACTCATCATAATCATAATAAATGTCCTAACTCATTAATTGACATACAAGATTCATCAAAAGTAACTTTACTAGAAGAATATATCTATATCCATCCAGCACATATCACATAACATCCTAATTGTGTTCAGAAAGGTATTGAAGGTCCTTTATACATACATGGAGAAAAACACATACATAAATGATACCTTCAGACAATATGTCTGATATTAGAATTCTCAAGTACAAGCCGACGAAATCATTATAAACAATTTTACAGGGAAACAAGTATTAAGCTATAAGGAAACATCTAAAGATCTTACTTCATTCAAAAAACTTGTATTAGGGTTGGAGGGGTATTACATAAAGCATATAAATGTTTCAATCTAAGATTGAGAAATTTGATTGAAAGTGCCAATGTGATGATAGATGAAAAGTTTCAGATTCAAGAAATGATATATGATTGTGGTCAGATAACAGAAACAAAAGAGGTTGTTGTTGAACCTGAAGAACCCTTGATGATCGAGAATGAGATTGAAGAAAAATAGAATGAAGCTACTGAGACATTGAAAACACCAAGGTGTTTCAAGAGGAACCATCCTGGAGATCAAATTATTGGTGATGCAAACAAATGGATGATAACTAGATCTAAAGCTAGAGATGAAATTTGGTTGATTTCTCAAGTTAAACCAAAGACCACTGATGAATATTGTAGAGATGAATCTTGGACTAAAGCTATGGAAGAAGAACTTGATCAGATAAAGAAAAATAATACTTCAGAACTGGTTCCAAGACCTAAGAATAAGAATGTGATTGGTACTAAATGGGTTTTTAGAAACAAAATGGATGAGGAAGGAATAGTGGTAAGAAACAAGGAAAGACTGGTATGTAAAGGCTACTCAGAACAAGTCATAGACTATGAATAAACATTTTCTCCTGTTGCTAGATTGGAAGCTGTGAGATTATTTCTTGCTTATGCTACACATAAAGACTTTAAAGTGTATCAGATGGATGTGAATTCAACATTCTTGAATGGCGATCTAGAAGAAGAAGTGTACATTGAGAAACTTGATGGTTTTCCTTTCACAGATGATGAAAACATGGTTTGCAAACTGAAGAAGGCACTATATGGACTTAAATAAGCCCCAAGGGCATGGTATGCAAGACTGGACAAATATCTACTTCGTCTTGGTTTTAGAAAAGGTAATGCAGACAATAATTTGTCTTTAAAAACTTATGAAGATGGAATCTTAATAATAGAAGTTTTTGTTGATGATATCATTTTTGGAGGCAATGATAAAATGAGTAAGAAATTTGCTAAGGAAATGGAGAATGAGTTTGAAATGTCAATGATTGGGGAGATGAAATTTTTTCTTGGTTTGAAAATTAATCAAAGTAAGAAAGGCCATTTTATATCTCAAACCAAGTATCTTAAGGAAATGCTAAAGAATTTTGGAATGGAAGATTGTAAACCTGTTGGGACACCTATGGTGACTGGACACAAATTGACAAATAAAGATGAGACTCAAAGTGTTGCACAGAAAAAGTACAAATCGATGATTGGAGGTCAACAATATCTAACTCAAACTATACCAGATATTACCAATGCAGTTGGAATTGTGGCTAGATATCAGGAAGATCCCAAAGAGACACACTTTGCTGCTGTAAAAATAATTTTTAGATATTTGAAAGGGACAGTAGAATATGGATTGTGGTATGAAAAATTAGAATATTTTACTTTGCAGGCTTATATTGATGCTAATTGGGAAGGTAATGTGAATGATAGGAAGAGTACAAGCGGTGGTGCATTTTTCCTTGGAAAAAGATTGGTTTCTTGGTTGAGCAAGAAGCAGAACTGTATTGCTCAATCTACTGTCGAGTCAGAGTATGTTGCTACTGCAATAAAATGTACAAAAGTTGTTTGGATGATACAAATACTGAAGGAAATTGGAATAATTTTCAAAGAACCAGTGGTTATCCATTGTGATAACACTAGCACAGTGAATATGTCAAAGAATCTTGTAATGCATTCAAAGACTAAATATATTTCTATTAAGTATCATTTCTTGAGAGAGAAGGTAGCAGATAAAGAGATTAAACTATAATATATTAGCACCAAGGAACAGATAGCAGATATATTTACTAAACCTTTTCCAAAAGATGCCTTTGAATATCTCAGAGGCATGCTTGGGGTGATGGCCCCTCCCAGTGGTAATTAAATGATGTAGATGTGCATCAGTCCAGTGGATCTCAAAGCTATATCATTATCTGGACTTGATGTATGGATCTACTCCTTAGGAGGAATGATGGCGGGAGAATACTATGGAGTACATTTAGGTGATCTTGCACCTGGTTGATAGACATGAAGATTTGAAATAGCTACATCATACAGAAGACTACATATGAGTTTTGGCACCCTTTGCCATTGTTACCAAAGGGGGAAGGAATCTATGTGAAAATCCCTACTGTTTTGAGAGATTTGTGTTGAGGATATTGAGAAGATTGTTTTGAGAGAGAGTACTTTTGGGTTGATGCATATCGATTTTCCCATATGTTTCCATCAATGCCAAAGGGGGAGATTGTTGGATGATATCAGTTTTGGTTATTGATCATGCTGTTGATATTCATGTTTTGTCATTGATCTCAACATATATTTTTGTGGAGAGGACAAACTGGTTACTTAACTGGAAGGAGTGTACGGATACTATACGAATGATTGATAATGATCAAAGTTGGATTTATATAGAAGGATGTGTTTTAACCTTACTCCTAAGGTCGCTTGGCTTCATAATGTAGATTATGGATGTTACAGTTGATTTGGTGAAATTCGTTCTCTGGACTGTAACTGTGTTTCTAGACAGAGAAAGTCTCTGTGTTTTGGGTATATCTTTCTAGAAAAGATATTTCAGATGATGTGAGGTTACTCATGGACATCCAACATATGTTGGAGTAATGGGTTGAGTTCGATTGTTGTTTGGTTACTGGTGATGTTAGTTGTGGCATGTATTCTGAAGAATACCTAATTGGTGGCCGACTTCAGACATGTAGCGTGTAAAATGAATTGTGAGCATGGATTGCGGATCTGGAAGTATATGTGATGGATTGTAATTCATGTTTACTTGTTATGGGTACTGTGTGTATCTTAGCAAGGGGTCAAATAATTATTTTTATGTTGGAAAGCCTTAATTGGCCGACCTAATTAATTATTTGTGTATGAGGAAAGCTTAATTGGCCGACCTAATGAATTATTGTAAGAGGGTATATATGAGTGATCTTTTATTTTGAAAATATGTGACAGAGATTAAAAAGAAGAAAAAGTGAAAGCTACGAGGCTTGTTTGGCTGCTGGATGTAGAGCAAAGTTTATGAGAATAATACTTCATTGGAACTGACCAAGCAAAGACAGTTGCTATCAGAACAGTTCACTGGATTTTGTATTTTCTTTATACACTTGTTTGGATTGTGAAGCCTTGAGGATGGATTTAACCTTCTTTGGGAAGTGTGCCTTGGTGGTGAGCCTACTATTTCTTTTGACTCCTAATAGGGTTTGTCTCCTAATAGGGACTGTGGACTGTAATGTTGTAACAAGATCCTAACAGGGATAAATCTTTTAATAGGGATACTATACTCTCAGTACATTATTTGTGGGTGTTAATTCCCATCAAGGTTTTACCTTTAGCATGGTTTCCTCGACATCAAATATTGTGTTATGGTGTTGGCATTTACTTTGTTATCATTTACATTTGCATATTTGGCTTCTAAAGTTTAATAATCTATATCACAACTGATTCACCCCCCCTCTCAGTTGTCTTGTGGATTTTTATTCCTAATACGTTGTGCATAAACTTGATACACAGATGATAGGTGGAAGGGATAGCCTACATAGAGTGAATCCATGGGCGTCTGAGGAGGATGTTGTACGTGAGGTCAAGATCGACCACATTGCAATTTGTCTCTTGTACTTCTGGGCCCAGTTGAATGGGAAAGGAGATTATACCCTCTAATGTTCATTCTAAATTGTCGTAGGCCTTGATTGTGATGACATCATTCATGATATGAGCCTCGGTGTATCCCAATTTCTTTACAAATTCTAAAGTACATAGATTCAAGTCCAAACCATTATCTATCATGACCCGCATAATGACAAAGTTTTGGACCATGATGGCAATGCGAAGAGGGAGGATATGATAAGGCTCAACAGATGGCATGTATGTGGGTTTAAAAGATATAGCATAAGATGTGGATAAGTGACCCACTAGGATTTGAAACTGACCAGGATCCATGTTTTTGGGAACGCATGACTCTTGCAAAGCTTTATTTAAGATCTCTTGATGGACGGGTGATGTGTGCAAGAGATCCAATATGGATATTTAAGCGGGTGTATTCCCTAGATGTTACAATAAGTTATATTGTGCCATAGAGGAGGAGGCAGTACTAGCACCTACAACAGTTATGTGTCCACAACGCATGGTAACAACACAATTAGTATCGGCAACTTTCACATGAATCACATTGATAGATGGCTCGACTTGGGATATACAACTGATGAGGCTACCCTAATCAATATGAGAGGTGGTTTTATTATTGGTATGAGCGCTTTGTTTTCCTTTTTTATGATCGGATGTTGAAGCAGTGTGTGCGTTGGTAGGTCCCTTGTTATTCACAAGGTTAGGGAACACAATCTGGTATATCTTCATATTTCTATTGGGTGAGGTTTTGTTTGTAGAATCTACTTCAATCTCCTCGTGATCAATTAGGTCTTGGATGTAATGCCTTAAATTCATGCACTTGATCGCGGCATGTCCCTTAACATGGTGGTAGTCACAATATTTGTTATCATTGAACCATTGCGGTTTTGGACTAGATTTCTCAAAAGGTTGCATTGGTGGAGGATAGACTACCAGGTTTTATGCCACCATTTTTTGGAAAATAAAATGGATGGGTTCACCTAAAGGGGTCAACATGCACTTAGGTGCATTTTGATCTCTTCTTGGTCTTCTTTGTCCCTACTAGATTGTTATTGCATTAGTTTGATTCTGGAGATGCTGAGGATTTTGATAATTGGGTTGGTTAGTTTTCTATGGGCATATGTTTAGTTGTTGTGTGGCTTGGTGTTGGGTTTCTTGTTGATATGCTTGGGGAGGTGGAACTTGTTGATACTGGGATTGCTGATAGGTTGGCGCTAGGGAATTATGCTGATAGAGTTGTGGTTGTTGGTATGCCTGCATTGGGGTATTCTCCTGATAGTGTTGCAGTTGTTGGTATGCGGGAGCGGATGCTTGAGGACCTGCCACAACATTCTGGACATGCTTAGTGTCAGTGGCTCCATCTATTATGGAATTCTTATTTTTGTTCCAATATCTAGAGCGATCATTGTTGCCTCTGTCAAGTTGTGATTCTTTTTAGTGCTTTATGGCACCATCTTCTACAAGACCTCTTTCAAGATCCATGCCTTTGATTTTGATGTCCTGATAGGTATGTATAAAATTCATGCACATATGTTAGGCAAGCTTGGGATGAAGATTGTTAATAAATATTTTTATGAGATGTTGCTCAGGGGGTTGATAGGACAATCTTGTGGTAAGTCCTTGTCAGCGCTGAAGGTAATCTTCCAGGCTCTCTCCTCCCTTCTGTTTGGAATTACATAAGTCAAGGAGGAAGAGTTCATTCTCTATATTGTGCACGTATTGGGCCACAAAATTCTCTGAGAGCTCTGCAAAGGTGGACACTGTGCCATAAGGGATCTTGTAGAACCATTCGAGAACGGTCCCTCCCAAACTCTTGGGGAATAAGCACATAAGGAAATTGTCACTGTATGTCACTTCTTGGCATGCCATGTAAAAATCCTTTACATGACTGACGGGTCTCCCTTTCCATGGTATTTGTCGAACTTGGGAATTTCAAAGTGCTTGGGAAAGGGGATACTTGTGAGGGAGCGGTCGAATGGATACGGACAGACTTCCTCAAATTTAAAGCTCTTTGCTTCAATTCCAACATGTAGCTCCTTTAGAGCATTCTTCATTTCTTCCCACTCTTGATTGGCTGGTGGGGGATTGTTACTTGCTGGTATGTTGATCCCGCTCATGAGATATGGGTTAAATGGAGCTGGTGAAGACAGAAGGTTCTACAGAGGATATTGTGGTGTTTGGTCAGCATAGATAGGTTGTGGGGGTGGTGGGAACTGCGGCTGAGGGGAATATTGCAGTGGAGGAGGTGGAAAAGCCTAATGTGGTTGTTGTAGCTGCTGAAAATAGGCTTGTATTTGCTGAGGTGTTGGATAAGTGAGCTGAGGCGAGTGTGCACTTGCATTGGGTGGTGGTGCGGCATTGCTGGGGTACGGAGGATAGGTGTTGTAAGGTAGAATGCCCCCAGTAGGTGGAATTAAGTAGTTGGTATTGATGGGAACACTGGTTTGCTGAGGTGGAGGGACTGCTTGTGATGCAGTGGAAGATAGCATATCCAGGTAGTTGGCATAGCTAGGTTGCTGCTGCTGGGTAAATTGGGTGGCAGATTGCGTACTTGCAAAAGGATTTGCAATTTTTTGCAGCACCTGTGTGATGAGGGGACTGGGATTCTACGCTGATGGTTGTTGTTGTTGGGTAGGTTGAATAGGAGGTGGCATTATGGTGAAAGGCTTGTACTATGGTTGTGCTTGAGAAGAAAAGGGGTTTGTGTTGTGTGGCTGGGATTACTGGGGTGGTTGTTGCTGAAGAGATTGTTGTTGTGGCATAAGTGGTTTTTGTTGGATAGGTTGCTGTTGTTGGATAGGTTGTTGTTGTTGGATTGGTTGTTGTTGCAGGATTGGGAGGATAGGAATTGGCACTGGGGCAAAGGGATTGAATTTTAGTTATTGTGTGTAGGATGTAAATGGATTGGTGGTCTACTGTTGTGCGGAGATGCCCAAGGCTTGCATGGTAGCTTGAGATTTATTCCAAGTGGATGATGAATCACCTTGTGTTGTTTGACTATTTTGAGGAAATGGTGGTGGAGGATTTGGGTTGGATTGTGCTTGTGGAAGAAGTGTTGGCATACATTGCGACTATGTTACTGGTGGAGCATGGAAAGTGGGCCCTTGCGTAAATAAGGGTTGGTTATAATGATTTGTGAGTGGCATGCCTGTGGTGAATTGGGTTTTATACTGTGGGTATGCCATGGAAGAAAAGGGTGGGAAAGGCATGGAGAGTTGAGTGTTGGGAGGTTAAGAATTGGCATAAGGGTTTTGAATAAATTGGGTAGAAACTATGGGGATGTAGGTTTGCGGGGTCTAGTTTGTTGGTTGTGAAACTGGCAAAAAGTTAGGCTGAAATGATGGGAATGATTATGCGGTTGATAGGATAGGTTGCGCTACAAAATATGTTGTAAGTTGAATGGGTGATAGTGCGTGTGTGGTGGGAGGTATTTCCTGTGCTACGAATGGTGGATAATGAGGCGGGGCTCCCATGATGGTTGACGAGGTGGACTGTTGTGTGGTGTGCATTATGGAAGGAGAGAAGGTAGCTTACGCAATCTGTGATATAAGAGTTCCTGCGTGCAAATCTCGCTGTAGGGGATTGACAAATTCATTCATGATGGGATGATGAGATTCCCCTGAGAGTGCCATAGGTCTTATGATAAGCGTTGGTATAACCCAAGGTGGTAATTGGATCCCATGCTGCTAAATATCTGTGAGTACCTAATTTTTGTTGCGTCTACTCATGGCACTTACCATGTGAACATGCGCTGGATAATTTATGAATGTTTCTATAGAACTTATAGTTGGGATCTCATTAGTGTCTACCCAAATGTGTTGGATAGGTGTGTTTTGTCATGGATTAAAGGAATCCATTGTGTTGGAGTGATCGATCATTGGGTCAGATGAACTAGCTGCCTCATTAAGGGCCATGTTTTTCCTCTTCTTAGTGGCTTGTGTGATGGGTGGAATGAAAAGGGACGTCCTAAAGATGGATGCAAGATGCAAGCAAAAATGCAAGGATTGTCCTAAAAAGACGAAGGATGATGATGCTAAGATGACAATCTAGGATGACACTACCTACGATAATGGGGATTCTTCCTAAAAGACTAAGGATGACTTGGTGAAAAAAAATGATTAAGGATTGATTTCGTAATGTACGATCAAGGTGGATATGATTTCCAAAACCTAGGATAGACTTATGGTCTTCGGTTTGATGAGATTCTAGGTCAATGTGAACCAACGTTTTTCTCAAGGTGATGAGGTTTCACAGATAGAGGGGTTTATCTTAGAATAGTGTGTGGTTCTAAAGATACCTAAGATGATGATCCTTGATTTAGGATGAAGGATAAGCAACTCAAAAAGAGGCCAGGATACCAAGTGAAGGATGCTCTTTCTAGGATGATTAGGATTGCTAAAAGTTGATGTAGGGTTGCTAGGATTAATCTAGGATTGAATAGGATAGGGTAGGATTGACCTAGGAGTTACTAAGATTGGTTTAGGATTAACTAGGATGGTTTACGATTGGTTTAGGATTGCTCATGGATGGTTTAGGATTGAATAAAGATTGATGCTAGGATTATGCTTTGCATGATGTGTGATGTGATTCTAGGGATGATAACTAGGGAAGTCCTAAATGCAAGCTAAGTGATCTAAGAAGAGGAAGAGTGACTGGTTGTAGTGATGAAGCTACTAGTCATAGTGTGTGATCTCAAGGATGTGTGTTTTCATGATCAACTTGATGATATGTTGGATTTTCATAGTGCTCAAAGTGAATGAAGGTACTGTTGAAGCGGAATTTATGCATAAAACAAATAACTTTGTAGTTGTATTGGACCCTTTTTTACTCTTCACGCTTATGGTTTTCTTTCTCAATAGAATCAATGATATGATGATGGTTCTTGGCCTATTTGGTTATGGTTTATTGTTCTTGGTAGATATGAGGAAAAGGAGTCTTCACTTTCTGGTGCTTGGTGAAATGGGACATGAGTTCAATCTAATACTCTTTCAGGATTAGGCAGTGACTATGGCAAGTGTGCCTTGGATTGTTTTTCCGTTTGGAACAAGTGATGAGTTTTTGGAAATTGTGAGCAAACAGTCTCGCAAGAGGCAAAACAATCTTGAAAGAAGCATAAAATGTCAATATCCTTGGCAAAAGGACTTCAAAACTTTCAGATTTGTGTATGTTCAAGAATTGTTTTACACAAGGTTTGTAACATTGAATACATATAAGAACTTTCTACCTTAAGGATGCGGTGAGCTTGAAAACCTTTTTCCGCATACGTAGGCACACACACAAGAGCTAATCAGAATATGACCACCATCAAGCACGAGGCTCCATGATGTCGTATTATCCGACTCCAAACACTCAGGGTGGAATGAATTTGTGAGTTTATCGGGGAAGTTACTATCTTCCTTGCCCAGCCGATTATCAAGCTTTCGGGGATGGATTAGGTAGGTTGATAGATTTATGAGTTGCTAGTGTTTTCGTGGTGTCCCCGCAATCGGTTTGTATGGTGTGAATCACTTAAGAGCCTAGTTCAACCATGCCAGTATGCTAAGGATATTCACTCAGTATGGACTACCATTGAACACGATCCGCCCAAGCTTGAAGGGATATAGACAGACCTTTATGTCTACCTTATTTCTATACCAGCTGAAGGATTTACCAGTTTGGGATCATTCTCCAGAAGGACTCATGCTTCTTCTGGACAGGCCCCTATAAGCAAATTTAGAAAAAGATCAAATGGTCACAATCACCTTTCTCTTGCACCAAGGACCACAAAATCTAATGGGAGAGGATAGTGCGTGAAGTGAGGTTGCGCTCTATAGATCTTGTGAAAGTGCACCAAAGACACCAAACACACGATTAATTCGTTTGACAAGTTAAGCAATGTTTGATTTGTGCAGAAATAAAATCGCAATTTTGTTTAATTTTATGTGCACCAATTTGAAATGTTCGTTGCCTTGTTCAATTCCTGTTTATGCATTCAAGATGATGTTTGATTGATTTGTTCAATTTTAAACCCAAATTCAAAGTGTTGTTTTATCAAAATGAATTGCGTAATCAAAAGCGATGTGAGAGACGTTATTCAGTTTTTAAAAGCCCAAAAAATGAAGTTTTATCATTTCATCAAAGTTCAAAGCTAAAACAAAGATCTTAACCCTTTATGCATTTGAGATTTGATTTGGCATGATTTTAGTGCACTTGAAAAAAAAAAAGGTGTGATTGTTGTTGTTCAGTTGTTTAGAAATCCAAAACGAAATGTGCGAGTTTGCTTGTTCAATTTTAGATCCAAAAAGATATGTGAGATTTTCCTTGTTCAATTTTTAAAACCCAAAATGAGAATGTGTGATTGCTTGTTCAATTTTTTGTGCATTCGAGATTAAGTTTGTTTGATTAAATTAGTATGAAAAAGAAATGGGAACTTCGAACATTTCACCTGATTTTTGGAGGAGGAATCTAACAAAGTAGTCTACAAATATAGATATCCCTCTGAGTTATCTTTCTGGTGCTTTTCGAATTGTTGAAAATAGAGTCTGTATGCAATAGTTATTGTCGTTTCCGTGAAAGTGCTCCGTTATGGATTCTAAAAGTTTGAAAATTGGTCTAAGTCTGTGATGACGTCATCAAGACCTGCGGGGTTAAATTTGACGTCTTGGTGACCGTCACAAAAAGCGATTAACCTTGCAGAATGATGGTCAAATGGACGTCAATTTTAATAATTTCAAAATAATGTGTGTAGAAAAAAGTGGGACCCCTACGGATGTGGCGTTGACTGTGCTGCTGACGTGGCCTTCTGCCACGTGGCAATCTCGGATTGGCCCGTTTGGAGGGCTGCACAAAGGAGGTGGCAGGAGGCGGGTTTGGTGATGCAGCAAAGGGAGCTAGGGACTTTTTTTATTTTCCTTTTCCCGGTTGAAGATGACTTCTTTCCTATCTCCTTATTTGTTAAATGATAGCTGAATTTAGAAATTCACTAATGATTGATATTATACTCAAGAAGTGGAAGAGTAGACCGTCATCAGTGTATATGCAGAAGTGAACAACACATAACGACAAGCAAGGCTCCAAACACTCCCTCAATGGTTTCCTCCCCTATCAATCTTCTGAAAATGATGTCAATGAAGGAACACTGTTGTAGAAAATCATGATACTGCACTTCTGTTCACTACCCAAGTGCTTTGATTCTTCTCGCGCCAATACGATGTTGAGAATGATTGTCGACTCAGCTATATGTTGATAGCATCGTACAATAAATTCATATCGGCCGCTCTCAGAGGAACCCAATTCTTCATATGAAATGGCTCAGGAGAGATGTTCAAAGAACAAAGGGAAAGTGGTTTTATTTCCACCCTTGCGTTTCTAGGTAGTTTGGCACGACTGGTAGGGAATGGAGTGCGTTGGAGTGGGAGGAGTTGTTTGAGTGGGTTAGCTACGAAGGGAGGGAAAGGGAGGAAGGTGTTTGGTGCAGGGAGGAGGAAGAGTAGAGGGAGTGGAGGGAGAGCGTTGTGCGTGAGATGATGGCGCGGGATGATGGCACGGGGTTTGAAGGGAGAAGCGGTAGGAGGGGAGGTGAAAGAGCAGGGGTGTGGGGGAAACAGCGGGGGATGGTGGAGGGGAGCTATGAGTGGATGGGATTGGAGGCAGGGAGTAGAAGGGAGGGAGATGTTTGGCGGAGGTAAGGAGTGGTGAGCTGGCGTGGGGATGTAGCAGGGGAAGCTTGTTTGTAATGCGCGGGGAAGGTTGGAAGCGGGGACTGCACGGTGGGGTGTGGAGGTAAGTTGGAGGGAGGCAGGGAAGGTGAGCGGTGAGGACTATGGGAGGTGAGGTAGGAAGAAGCGCGCGCTGCACAGGGTGGAGGCACAGAGAGGAATGGCGTGAGTAAAAGTGAGGGACTTTAGTCCCACATTCACAAGGTAGCAATAATTTAGGAAGAAGCGCGCGCTGCACAGGGTGGAGGCACAGAGAGGAATGGCGTGGGTAAAAGTGAGGGACTTTAGTCCCACATTCACAAGGTAGCAATAATTTAAGTAGTTTATATTAAAAGTTTTGATGGTAATTTAGAAAGAAGAGGACTTGGGGCCAGAGCTTGGGTCTGGCTGTTGGAGGTTAGACTGTGGGGTTAAGTTGATAAATTTGCATTAATAGCATCACCTACATGTTAGTCCTGGTTAGGAAAACCCAAAAAATAAAAATATTTTTTTGTTATTTTTTATTTAAAACAGAGTGCGACTATCTTGGGATGCATGCAAAGGGGCCTCTATGCAAAAAAATTTCCATAGATTTGATCGTGGGGAAGATAGGCGAGTTTATAGTCGATTTGACTAGAAACAATGTTCCGGACACGATGGTGGAGTCCATTTTGAGCTACTATGCCTCTAAACCTTAAAAATGCACAAACTTCACAAAAAATCAACAAAAATCATTATGTTAGTAAAACTGACCTGTGAAGTGGGTCCCACCGGGTGTGCCAGAATGTAAGCTACAAATATTAGGTTTAAAGGAGCATAATCACAAATTAAAACACTCTAAAACTAATAATCCAAACTACACACAAGATTAGACATAAATGAACCTTAAAATAAGCCTAAAATAAGAGATTGCAAACCTCCTACGAACTCATTCCAACTTCATTTGATATTTCGATGTGTCCATGCTTATGGGATGTATGCTCACGATTGCTTCAATGCTTCAAGATGGATATTGCTTCAAAATGGATGATTGTGGACTAAAAATGACATTATAACTCTACATGGAAGGTGGATGAAATTGTGAAGGAATGAGGTTTCTTTTATAGAAAATGGGTGAGGAATCAAGGGTCAAGATGCAATCCTACACTAGTAGAATTTGGCAAATAAATGACCAGGTGACTAAAACTTTTAGCCACGTGACTAAAACTTTTAGCCACGTGACTAAAACTGATCATGTTCTACCATTTTTTTGCAATTCACAAACATAAATGACTAAATAAATGACCAATTTGGTCATCGGGTAAAATTACAACTGAAATTACTAAATAAATGACCAATTTGGTCATCGGGTAAAATGACTAAATAAATGACAAATTAAATGACTAAATAAATGACCAATTTGGTCATCGGGTAAAATGACCAAATAAATGACTAAATAAATTATCACATAAATGACTAAATAATTAGTCACCCTTATATTAAAAATTGCTAAATGAATGATTAATACTCCTTTACATATTAACATTTGATAATATCATTAACTTATATTCTTAGAAGTTGCATTTCACCAATAATCTGTGTCCGCCAATAGACTTATTGTGCGAATATTATTCCGACCACTATTTGCCACTAGTTTGTCCCATTTTCTATTTATAAGATAAAAGTCAAATTCTTTCATTTTTACATCCAAATGAAACCCTCAAACTTTATTACATAACACAAAAGGCCCCATGTGATTTCTAAGGAATTTGACACTAGAGGATTCATACATAAAACATGAAAACACATATTTAGACTATCAAATAAACCCATGTTTGCAAACATCTTTTAACAAATGAAATATGAAACAATAAGTGCATGATCAATAAATATACTATACCAATGTGAAATGTATATGAAATAAATTAAACCTTCACTATATACACACAAATACGATGACTTTACAGGAAAACATACATGAGTAAACATCATCCAACAAATCAAAGCTAGGGCTTTATTAAAGTACATGTATCATGATTATATCATTCATTGCATTCATCATTGCATCTAGGTGAAGCATTGGGCATTCTTGGGAGTTACAATATTTTATGAGTTGTGGTTCGTAGTGTTTCTTGAGTAGTGATTCGACTTTTTGGGAGGTTATATTTTTTCATGAGTTGTGGTTGACAATGTTTCATTAGTAGTGGTTCACAAGAACCCATATCTCATGAGAATGAATGGTTACACTTTATGCACGTTGCATTTTGGTGATGCTCACTAAGGTGAAGCATTGGGCTTCTTAGGAGGTCACCTGTCGCAATACTTCTCCAATTCAAGTGTGCTTAACCGATTATGTTGTCAATTTATTTGCACGTCTCATACCACCATTTGATTTATAAACTTCATGTTGAGTTACTTTGTTGATTAATTGATTACATTATATTATTATCCCTATATCACCCTATATCTAATTAATTAATCAATCTTTCATTTATGTATGCATATATCTAATTAAATTAAACAAATAAATCTAATTATGCTTGTAGTCAAATTTCCATAGCGACTGCAAGTTGATTGGTAAGTCAAGATCTCACATCTTCTTGACATTTTTGTCCATTTAGATGCTGTCAGAAAACAAAAAATTTAGAAGGGTCTTAGATATTCTATAATTGTTTCATGTAAAAGACAATATCCAAACAAGGCCACAAAGCAGGTAAGTTCTTACCAAAATGCTGAAGAGTTGCTTAAACTTTGCAAAAAAAAATTGAAAATTGAAAATTTAGCTTAGGAAAAATTAGTTAAGCTAATATTATTAGTAAAGTATTTTTTAATTGTAATCTAATATTATATCTACTTTTTAAATGTTGTTTTTAAAATATAAAAATTATATTTAAAACTAATAATAAAATTTAAAATAATTTATTATTATTATTTGTGATATTTAAATAAGTTGATAAATAAGCTAATAACATACAAGTATATTTCATTATTATTGAAAATTTACAACATTTTTAAATTTTAAATAAATTTAATTATGTTTTTAACATAAAAAAAATCTTGATGAAAATAATTAAAAAACTACTTTAAATATTTAAATATTTTAAAAACTTACTTATTAATATAATTCAAAATAAATATTCAAGGGTATATATAGATATTGAGATAATTACAAGCACACACAAACACTCCCACACATTCATATATAGGTTTGTACACATATACTTATACTTATATATACACATTTCTATACACTAAAATATATATTTTTTTTTTTTTCATTTAAATATACACAGTTATTCACACACACACACACACATATTCAGAATTACATTTCGTATCAGTTCTAAACTTGCCTGCAAGCTCAGAACTCCCAGCTCCTTTTAATTAAGTACTATATAAATTCCTATACAGACATACATTTATATATATATATATATAGTGACATTTACTCCTTTATAAAAAAAATAATAATAACAATTCATAAACTCTCTCCCATTTATAGATACATAGACATATTTACAGGTTCATATATATATATATATATATAGGCACAAATATTTATAAATCTACTTATTAACACATATTTATACTTAGATATGTGTATCTAAGTATAAATATGTGTTAATAAGTAGATTTATAAATATTTGTGCCTATTTATATATATATATATACTAATTGCTATATGTATTAATATATTCATTTTATATAGTGTTATAATCGTTCTCACTGGGTATCTAATATATTCTAGTAGCACTTATTCACTCATAATCTCACTCATACTTATATCACCTCCTACATATAGGCCTTCTCACTCTTATTCAGGTTTTAATATAAACTGAGCATCATTGTCCTTTGACTAGACATGCTCAATTTATAGGTAGCCTTCAAATCAAGGACTGACTGATCTCATGGAACCGCAATTAATACCAAAGTAGGCCAAATCTTTTATCACATCTTTTAGAAGTACATTAATAGAAAGTCTACAACATTTATCCACTATTTATATACATACAATAGCGTCTCCTAAATCATCATATATTATAAGTTGATTGCAATACATCACATCAAAAGCACTTGTCTTTGATGTAATGATTCACATAAGCCATTATGCGCAACATGACTCAGCCTCATCTGACTATTATAGATGAGCTAATAATGAGAACCTAAACTTCTTGCTTTTCTTTTGTCATGTCTGTGCCTCGGAAGCTCCAAACTAGATTGACAGCTATATTATTGAGGATCAAGTCAATTCTTGGGAAAATGATGATGAACTAAGTTGTTGTATTGAGCTGCTTAGCCCTCTGAGACACCGTAATGTTAGCAATGAAGATATTATCTTAAATCTTTGAAATGTAAAAAAGGGAAAAAGCTTTTTATGTTTTTTGATTGGATCTCAGGACCGCTATTTCATTTTAATTTCTAGTTTTTGTTCCCTGATTTTGTATCTGAATCAAGTCGCCCTCTAGGTTCACTTTCATGATGTATGCTTTCTTAATTTAAGTAGGTAAGATTAGAATCATAGATTAAATCCTGATTAATATATATGAGCACAATACACAGGTGTATACATCTACACATATATGCATAAATGGACAGAAAAATATATAAATATCATATATACCTACATTTAAGCATTCCTTTTTAACACCTATGTTTTATTGCCTTATACATCTGAGTATTCTTAATTAAATGTTATGATGCGGCAACAACAGATATACACCATTTTTTACTCTCAGGATGTCCCAATACCTCTTCTTTTTGAACCTACCTCTTCCCTATCACAATCACTAACTGATCTATCCTCTTTATCTAACTTGCTAATATTTTAAACTTCTAAGACAGATCAGATATTACGCACACACATACACCATCACATATTCTTAAAATTTGGGCACACAATCATATATATATATATATATATATATATATATATATATATATATATANAATCATATATATATATATATATATATATATATATATATATATATATATGAATATTGATATCCATATTAATATTATTATATTTTTCCCATATTATTATTTTAGACACACACACACATATATATCCATAAACTCACACATACGAACACGTATACACAAAGACAGTGTTCACACACTTATACATATACTCACATAGTCATCTATACATAAATAAGTATTGACATATTGACATATCCTAATCGACATAGGTCTCTTTATTATCAATGCCTAAAATTTTAGATCTAGTTTGTTTATTCGCCTTTTTACCCTTTCCTATACAATAAAGGATAACCAACTCAACAGGATTAGATAGGGTTTCTGCAGTTCTTGTTTTTTGTTTTTCCTTTTCTGATATGTGCAAGAACAACAAAATTGAACTAGGGTATAGATTACCTGTACCTTTTTGGATGCTATCTTTCAGGATCACGCCTATGGGATGGGGCAAGCATGAAATTTCCAAGAACGAGATTTTGAATTTTGTGTAAATAATCTGAAATTCTATAAATGAAGGTATGCCTTCATCATTTCTTGTAAATGAGGGAATGCCCTCATATCTACTTCTATATACTTTAAGAATCTGAACTTTGGTCCCAGGCTAGACTGGAGGTTTTCTTCTCCATTCTTTCCTACCAGTGCCCGCATTGAATGGAGATTTATGTACCTATTTTTATAATTAATAAAATATACGGCCTCGACCTTTTACCGATCAAAATAAAAAATAAAAATATATATAATGCAGAATAAAACATTAATAAAAAAAGTTAAACTTGAGAATTCTATAACTTTAATTAATTTTTAAAAAAAATATATTAAATTTCAAAAGAATGAGACTAATTTTTTCCAAAAACTACCTTTTTTCCAAGGTCAATAAATTCTTAATATTGCCCAAGGTTAGATAAATTGCATTGTTCGAGATAATAGTTTGTAGAAAGAATTTCCACAAAAAAGTGTGTTGACTATAGTTCACACCTACGGCAAGAACTAACAAAATAAAATAAAATAAAATAAAAGGGTAAAATATCAACTCTTTTGTGTTTTGACATCTTATTTCTCAAATTCACTTTGAGAAGGAAATGGAGGAAAGGAGGGAAATTTGATTGACTCCAAAAACCCAAATTCGGAAAGGAGGGAAATTTGATTGACTCCAAAAAGCCAAATTCGATCTCAAAGGGAGTTAACAGAAAAATCCCTGGTCATGCCCGTAAGCATGCATGAGCACCAATGGACACAAAAATGGCGGCCATGGATAGTATTTTCATCGGTGGCCACTATTTTCTTCATAGTTTAGAATCCCCAAGTCGCAACCTCAATCCCACCACATCTCACAATCAACAACCTTGCCACATGCGTTGTGACTGCTTTCTGTGTACAACTGCGTGTGAAAGGATCTGAACTGTATTTGGTATACACTGGTCATTTTGAGTTGTTGGGTGTGGGTAAGTTCATCCTCTGAAACAACATAGAAATAGGTCATATTAGTTTGTTTGGTTTCTATTCAACGTGCATGATTTCCTTGGCATAGGTAGAAGTATGCTCTTATTGTTGCAAGGACAGAGAATTATATGTTAAACAATTTATGAAATATATTATGTAAAGCTATCTTAATTATAAAATTATCAATGATCAAGGTATAAGGTCAGAGTCCTTTTGAGTACATATTTTTGTTCTTTGTTCATTCTCTGTAATGTGCTTTTTAGAAATAACTTGCAGTCAATACTTATAGATAAATGTTATATGTTATCCATTTTGAGTACATACTTTCGTTCTTTGTTCATTTTCTGTAATGTGCTTTTTAGGAATAACTTGCAGTCAATACTTACCGTTAAATGTTATCTGTTATTTTTTGATAAGTCTGTTTGCAAATATTTGAGTTTTAGTTTTGCAAACTATTTGTCAAAATGTCTCAATACTATTTATGGAATTTTGAGATGTAGTTGTGAATGATTTATGCAAAAATTTATAACAAGAAGTCCTATAGAAAACGTGCTCTGAGGTTCCTTCTTAAAGGCAATATGCAAACTACTTAACAAAATGTTAGTTTGATCAGAGTAAAACTTGGTTAAATCTAGAAATGGTCTTTACAGCTCTTGAGGAATTGGGTTATAGAGAAACTTTGGTGATGGGAATTTTACAATTATGGCCTATGGAAGACACCTACTTTAGTTAGGTAATTCTCAGAGCCTCCATATTCTAAATGGACTTCTGTGGTTCCATGGTTTGGGTAGATTCACTTATTTTTCCCATGGTGGAGGTGTGAGCATTGTGGATTGTCTTGTCACCAGCAGGTTCCTCATTTCCCACAATTATGGATTCCTTGTTTCCCTTTACACCCCCCCTTAACAACCATGCCATGAAATGTTATTAGGATTGTTCTCAACTGACATACGTATTAACTTACGTTCAACCGAATCAAGGGGTAAAGAGAATTAAACCTGTGCTTCAAGTTATATCCAGAAGATTTGCCAAACATAAAAATCTAGGTCACAGTCATGTGATATGGCCAATGAATAAGGGCCAGTAGGAATAAAATGGATCGAACACCTCTGGAGGATCATATCCTTCAGGCGTTGTACCAATCTCTTATAAATCCCTCCTATCTCACTCGATTTCCTTCATCGATCTCCTATTGTGGATAAATTTATGGCTCCAACCCTAAAACAATCTCATGCATGCTGCAGCTTTGTGTGATATACTTGAATAATGCAAGCAAGGACCTTCAATCTAAGGTGAGATGTGTGCTAATTACAGTAGATTAGACTTCTACATACCTCATTTGATCTAAAGAATGAATCATGTAATCTGAGGAGCTCGTGAAAATGATAAATGTCAGGATGAGTAAAGAAATCAAATGTGTCATATTTTATAAGTTGATAATATAACTAGATATGGTCTTTACTAAAGTCTAAAATAAATATATTCTCCATATTTCATTTACCACGATATGAACTTCCAAAGTGTAGAGTACTTTGTAGTTTTCCCTAGAGAAGTTTCCCCCACGTCCTAGATGTTGGTCGTAGATGTCCAGGACATTCTGGGGATGGTGGAATAGAACAAGACATCCTCCCTCCAATTTCTTGTCCCCTTCTATATTAAACAAAACTAAGACATCTATGGGACATCTCATTTTCTTGCTGAAATTGTGGATGCGCTGACATTCCAAAAAAGACAGAGCATCCTCCATGTCTACAGTTACACCTTTAAAATGGCAAAAAATGTGAAAGGCTTCCCATTAGCTGTTTGTGACTAGAATCAAACCTTCCCCCGTGGAGCAGAGAGAACATAGAATCTAGGTAGCTGATAATACAGGTGGTTGTCCCCTTGGTTTGTAATAAAATTTGGGATTCCATGGTATCCCAGAGAAATCAGGGCATCCTCCACACCCACAGCTCTTAAACAGAAAAAAAAATGTGAAAGGTTTCTGATGAGATGCTTGTGACTGAGATCGAGCCTTCTTTGCTGGAGTAGCAAGCAGAGAATGTAATATTGGCAAAATTCCATATATAGCTAAGATAAATTGACAGCATTCGCCTACTAGAATTTGTCACACATGAATCCAGTCCTTTTCCACCAGAACTGGGAAGACTTGTTTCTCAAATTAATTCATGTTGAGCTAAAATGCATTTACAAACCAAATAATTAACATCAACTACTTGGCATTCAATTGGCCATACAAAAGAAATAAAAGACAAGATAGTATTGCTAATTAGAAGCAAGGAAAACAACTGACACCCATTAATGAAACTAAGTGAAGATAACTCTCAAAGTGCTATATACTTTGTAAGCTCTCAGGTATATATTTCTAATAGGTTGATTTAAGTGTTCACATTTTTTAAATTATGAACTTTGCTATAATGTATCAAAATTCAATTTGGATATTCAATTCTAATTTTTTACAGACATTAAAATTGAAGTTTAAATTTTCATATAATATACCAAATTTGATGTTCAATGTAAAATGTTCATTGATTCAATCATTCATGTATACTAGCAATAAAAAATTGAAGTCTATGATTCCTTTTTTCAATGTCTTCATTATAACAAACGGCTCAAAGCCTACATGATCATAAATGAAAGTGTAATGACACTAACAACATAAATTTCTTGCGCTTTTCATCAACCAGAAATTGTGACTGAATGTAACAATTGCATACACTCACTTGACATATGCATTATTTCATTTTACAACCATATGTAATCATGCTTTTTCTCATTCTACACCTATAGAAGTTACAACCATCCATTAGGGAGAAAGCATTTTCAAGATGAAAAATCTTGTTATAAAAAGAATGTTTGAAAGAATCGATAAGGTTCACAGATGACCAAAGTAGGTCAATGACACCTGTAACAGTAAAAATCAATGTATTTAAAATTTTCAATGCTGATATGATCAACAATTTACACCAAACACAATTTGTATATATGGTATAGTAAATATTGGTTCTATACATCAGAATCTTACAACAAAAGTTTCATTCTATAATGGTACATGATGTAAATACAAGGTGCCATTAAAAGCCAAATGAGTATCACTAGCCGTTGTTGAGTCTTTTTGTGCAAATTTAAAATATAAGTAATTTGAGTAGCAGAAAATGTAATTATCTTCAAATTTAGTCACTAAAAATATTTTTTGATGTTTTATATGATAAAAAATTGAATGTATCCACTTTTAATAAAGGTTCCAACTTCCAAGAATTAACCATCTCAGAGAAGAGAATTTGAGATAAGAAACTGATTTGTACACAGAAGCAAAAATCTGAATATGAGCTCCAAATATCCACAATAGATTCCACTCTCCAGCTAAAACCTAAAATTTGTCCCTATAACAATATACCAATCCTTTTCAGACAGTGGCTAGGGTAAATTCATGTCACTTCCATCTCAGGCTCTTCCTACTCCACCGCCAGGTCAAATGGCTTGCAAAACTAAAGAGGTTTGTTTTTTATATATGTTCGGTTTTAAGTTTCTTTTCAAGAAGTTAGTGTTTGAGATGCATTTTATAAGCTTTCTCTATTTTTACCTAGTATGAATTCATATTTTTTCACCAAACCTTTTGGTTTTTTTAAGAGAAAGAGTTTGCAAGCAATTTCTACTAGAATTTTGTGCTGGTTTGCAAGTGACATGTGAATTTTAGGTTAGATGTTTAATAGACATTTGTGGTATATCTTATGCTTAATTTTAATATTTACTATGTTTTATCAAAGCAAGGTGGTACAGTGGCTTGGTCAATTTCTGGTGCTCCAACTCCTGTTGTCTCAAGTCAGGCTGCTGAGGTGGTAAGTACATTCTGTTATATGGCTTGAACCAAATCAAGGCCTTTCAACTTGTGTTAAGGTTTCTTTGGTTAGTGTCATTTGTATGAGATGTTCCATTATATTTGATTGTTCAAGTATAGTATTTGTTTCTGGTAACAAGGGACTGTTGCTAAACTTAAATTTTCTTTGTATCAGTTGCCAATCTATTAGCGTATTACGTTAGAAAAAAATTATTCTCAGTAATGTCAAAGCTTAGGGTAATCAATACAGGGATAGTGTATGATAGTGAAGGAGTTATGATATCATCCCTTATGGAAGCAGAGACTTACATAACTCATGGCTACACAATCTATACAAGTGAGATTATATTTCATGATCTATAAACCTGAATTTTTTGGTTACATTCCTTTGTGATCCATTTTACTGACATGTTAGAATGTAATGTTTATTTGTTTAGAGTGCATTTCATATATGGTTCATTTATGGATGACTAGTACAATGGGGAAATAATCAATTAGAACTAGTTTTGGGGCTAAAACCAAAGCTGCCCAGAGACACATGGATTTCATATCTAGATATTGTTTCACTATTTCAACATCAACCGAGTGTGTTTCATGTGCAATAGTACTATTTATTTCATAAGTAAAGTTTTCTTTAATTTTTTTACAAAAAGAAGACATGAATACAACCATCTGGTGCTGCAAGATAGATTCTGCAACATCACATGATAATCTGGAACTAAGTTGTCCATGGCCAGAAAAAATGGTACTCTATCAGACTATATTCATAATTCAACATAAATTTATGAAATGGTATGGTAGGATATTAGGAAAAACCCTATCTATTCTCTTTTGATTTACATACTAATTATTCGAAGCCTCTTAGGTATGGTAGGATATCAACCTTTAACACATATTCTTGGAGAGAGTTTCGAGGGATACTAGAGCCCCCAAGTTGATCACCTCTTTATAGTGCATCCATTATAACAACTCTTAATGACCTTTGGATACTTCTACTTCAATACATAGATGCAAATATACTTGTGAGATGATGTTTCTTGCAACTTATCACTTCTACTGAAGTGCCCCGATAGGTTTTCCCTCGGCAATAAGTTTATAATTACAAGGATAAATACATAGTACGAGCATCTTTAGTACAACAAGGGTTGCATTGATTTTGGATATTAGTGTGATGCTATAGAGGGGGATGCATTTATTCCTAATAGTATCTCCCAGCTTGACTCTTTTGGAATTAGACACTACCTAATGAACACTATTAAATCTTGTCTTGGTCCTTTCATAGTGATTGATGGTGACATTGATGATTCCATTTTTAGTACCAAATAGAAATATTGATGGGAATCATTTCCTATCTCTCTAGTAGTTTTCAACTTATTCTCTTTGGGGATCTTTTCCTCTCTACCTAGTTGTCTGCATTGGTTTCTTGACCAAATGTTTTAGTAAATCATAGCAGTATTGTAATTTTTTATTTTGTTCCTTCTCCTTTGTGGCCCTCTCTGGGATATTCTCTTTGTAGAGTTCTCTATTATATATTGATGTACTCTCAAGTTTGGTTGACCTCAATCTTCAATGTTTCTGTCTATAGAAACAATGTGAGGTCTTCGTACCCCAGGAAACATGAACGGGTATGGATCTCATACTCTGTTCTTATTTTCACTTCATACCTTAGATATTCAATGATCTAGCAAGAAAAGGAATTTCTCAACAATATGTAGCTTGGGTACAAAGAAATACAACTCTGGTATCTGCAAAATAGGATCCAAAAATATCATCATATCAAATATACTAATTTTAGTAATATTTGCATATCGTGACTTCTTTTGACCACTATCAAAACCTCATCATGATTGATTATTTTTCTTGAAATGTTTGAACTTGATGAAACCGTCATTACCGCATTTGTGCATTACTGATTTCTTCAATCTGGTAATGTGGTATTCCCACTTTAGAAATTTTGTACTAAATATGGATATTTGAGAGCTTCTTCCTTCATCACCAGAGCATGTAAAAGATGCAAATCAAGATTCTACATTTCTACTATCATTTCTATAACTGTTTAGTTAAATGTTTAATTTTGGCTTTTACAAGATGCTGAGAAACAATATATTTGCAAGTAAAAGAACTAATGTTCTCCTTTTTACATTATTGTAAACTAACATGTATCTTGAACACAAAGAGTTGACTGTAGTCATATTTTCAATTTTTCTTTACATCCCAAAAAAATTCTAAGAATGTTTCAACAACAAAAGATTATGCAATTCCTATACTGATTGAAACTAATCATAAAAAAAACCACAGAACTTGGAAATTAAAACTAAAATATAAATATAGAAATGAGAAATAATAGAACTCTTAAGTACTATAGCTTTTAGGAGTTTCTGCACATACCAAAACTTAAAAACATTTACTTCACATATATTCTCTCTCATGATGTTCTCTTATCATATTGATATATATATCATTTGTTGTCTGCTGGTTTGATTACAAATTTTCATCGTTTCCTTCTCACTCAGTATGGGTGCCATCCCATGGACTATCATGTCTGAGGTAACACACTTGTAACATATCTGTGCTTTTTTTATTGGAAACTCACCTATTCTTTACATTCTTTTGGCATCTTCCATTTGGATATGCTCTTTTTAAAAATAAATAGAACTAATACTTCTTGTGTTGTACGGTGTTGTCCCACTTTAAATCTTGTGTCTTCTTTATTGCAACTACTACTGTCCACACATATTAGCTGCTATTTTTCATTGGATCTTCCATCTTCCCTTTGTAGTGGAGTATTGTTATAATACTTTAATGTTGTCTTTCTTCTTGAAATCTATTGTTTTTCTCATTGAAATCTCACTGTTTATATCAGATCACTATCCCTTGATTTGTATTTTCTTTTCTCTTTATTTGGCGGTCATTTTTTGGCATCTCTTATTGTTGTTTATGCATGGTATAACAGACCAATTACTGTTGGCATACATCCACTTTTAAAATAAAAAATCATGATAATAAGATTCATCATTGCCTCTAGAATTTGGGAACATGGAGGGGCTAATCAAATCCTTCCTTCTGATTTGATCCATTATCATGATTTTGTAATGTAGAAAAGTTGGGACCATCCACACAAGCTAGTCACTTATTGATGTTTTTATTGTTTGTATTCCATGTTTTTCAAGTGTTGGCTAGTAGATATAAACCTCATTGGTTTTTTCAGCTAGAAAAAGGAGTAGATGGCTTGTTTGAGAGTTTCAACAGGCAAGATTCTTGCATCTCTGTCATTGGTCAGACTGCAGAAAAGATTGGTGACCATTTACTAAGTGAATTGGAACCTTATATAGATGGACGTTCTTCGATCAAATGTTTCTTAGAAATCAGAAATCATATGCACAACATATTTCCCTCTCCTTTCAAAATTTATTACAAGTACCCTTTATTTTGAAAGCTATTTTAACACATAATAGGAATTGCTATCCAAAATCATTCTTTTTTCTCATAGTATACCAACAAAAAAGTTGAGACTCATATATGACATAATGGGAAATTTAATACATCCATCTTTGATCAATCATTGCAGGGCCTCGATGTTCATCACTTGGATATGGAGATTTTGAGGAGAATGACCCTCTAAAATTCAATCGCAATGTTTTGGAACCAAACAAGTTCTCTTCGAAAATAGGAACACATTTATACTGTGTATGCTTAATCCCTCTATCTTCCTTCACTTATATCATGTGCTCCTTAGTGATATATCAAAAATGTTCTAAATCTTTTTCAATAAATCCCTTTTTGTGCATATCCGTGATCATTGCAGTCTCGGAGACCAAATTTCTTTGAGGTATCATGTCAAATCGTTTATGTAGTTGGTCTATGCTTCTACATTTTTAATACATGTACAGAAGGGTCATTTTAAATACAACATCAATCAAAAGTACTCTATCTATTATTCTTTGATGGATGCCCATACCCTGCTCTAGATCTCGTATTTTGGCACCGGTATAGATCCTTTTTCATACCCATAACAATCAACTTCTCAAGGGTCCACCTGATCCAATCCTCATTCTTGACATTTTCTTGTTCATATTCATATTTATAGAGGCATAATGAATTAATCATCTTCATTTAAACAATATATTTACCAATTCACTCTTAATAGAATCCAATGCTCATAAGTCCAATCATATTTTTTAAGACAACTTGAATACACAACCAAAAAATCCAATATCATCTATTCATATGTTTCAAAGACACATTCATAACTCATTTATGATTACAAGAATCAAGTGCATTGTTAGACTCTTAATCCTACTTCCAAATACCAAACCAAATCAAAATGATAAATTCCCTATCTCTAATCATAATCCTTTTCAGATATCAACCAACTCCATTAATAATTAGTGATTACCCCTTTGTTATAGATCAAAACACAATAACCGAATTCCTCATTGAATTATCATTACTGTTGCAGATTTCTAGTCCCATACTCTGTACCCAATAACTTTCAGACCCGATATTTTTATTATAATCTCTTTGGTGAGATTGTGTTAAAATAGGTTTTACCAAACATATCCAAAACACATGAAGATCCAACCGTTCAATCTAAAGTTATGATATATTTACCGAGAGCCTTTTTTACTATCATAAATCGGGAAGAATTGTGCATATACAGTCCGCCCAGGGCATCCAAAAATCTCATACATACCATAACCATTAGATGAAAAACCAAATTAATTTTACATCACTGTGAATATAGTTTAAAATGAGCCAATAATAAGAATTTTCCATCAGGTACAAACAAAGATATAAGCAAACCCTTGTACAAACCTCTGATTTTGAGGGTTTATAGTTAGTTTCCATAAAATCACGTAGATCTCTATCCATACATCATGGAACTTTCTCAAACCTGTTCTTAAAGAATGTTAACTCATTGTGCTACTTCATCCAATCAGGTTTAAGTTGCATTCAAACATCGGGCCTAATTATATGGAGCAATCAATTTTTTAATTGTTGCAAGGTGTGCGCCCTTGGTCTTTGTCAGACCATGCAGCGGTTGGTGACAAGGGTTTAATAGCCTCATGTGGATTCTATAAGTCTAGTGGTTGTATCAGGCATTAACAGTTTGAGCTTTTGGTGCAACGGCAACCACCCAATCTAAAAATTATTATCAGAGCTAAGGTCACATGTTCCAACCCCATGCATGTCCTAAGGGTGGGATTGTTGCAAGGTGTGTGCCCTTGGTCTTGGTCAGGCCATGCAGCGGTTGGTGACAAGGGTTTAACAACCTCTTGTAGATTCTATAAGTCTAGTGGTTGTATCAGGCATTAACAGTTTGAGCTTTTGGTACAACAACAACCACCCAATCTAACAGTAATGACCTTCATTCGTTCTTTGAAAAATAGTAAATAAAATTGTTCTTATATCAATTTTTTTTTTGATGGGTAATGGGCCAAAGCCAAGATTTAATTATTATTATTTGTTAAGATTAAGTAGATTCGAACCCAAGACCTCTCCGATTAGAGGCTCACAACTTTATCATTGTGTTGTAGGTTGTTTCCTTGTTCTTATATCAATATTGTTTCCCATTAGTGAACTATTTTTCATTTGAATCATGGATGACACCACCTTGTTTTCATTTCCCTTTCATAAATCAACACCAATATGGTTACCATTTTTTTCCTTTATTTAGTAACCCTTCTTTAGAAATGCACTTTTTATAATACTTAGTCACTAATTACTTAAAAGAGTGGCATGCAATAAATATGATAGCCTCAAGCTTATTAAACAATTCTCCCTATACTATCTAACCTTTTCCATAACAAAATAGTTGGATACTCAATTATAACCTAATATGTAATATTTATTTTGAAGTTTGACAAGCTCAAGGTACGATCTCACAAACTAGTTTCATATATATGATAATAAAATATATGCTCTCAATCATCCATAAATGTCAAGATTGTCCAATAGAACCGTGAAAACTACTATATGTTAAACCCGCTAAAAAAGTAACATTGTAAAATGAAACCAAATACACAATATTCACATTATGGAACTCAGGGCAAGGACTATACTATCGAGCACAATTCTGAAATATTTTTTAGGGTCACTAATCTTAACACTTGTATATTTCTCTCCATAATCAAAAGATTTATTTGATATCACTTGAAACATTCTCTTATACACTTTAGTGTTGTAGTTTTAAAAGTGAGATGGTTTGAAATGTATCTAATCTACCTCCATTTTCCACAAGCAACTATAATGTTTATATCATCAATGCATTTTATATTTCTTTCTATATTATATTGGTTGAAATTTATTTCCTTGCTTGATATTTTATGGCAACCATAGTATATACTATTTTTCCAACTATGAAATGTTGTAAGAACCCTTTCTAAATCTGTCCCGAAATCTCCAACTTTGCTTGTTTAGTATTTTTTCAAACACTTGACATAAACAACATTCCCAATTCTGATTCTTGTGTGTGTAAATGTTTTCTGATGTATGTTGGAGGAATTACCAACACCCAGTACAACAACAACACTTGCATCGATCAAATAGAATATAAATATTCAGAAAGTACTTCATGTGCATCACATCAAATAGATGGAATTCCTTCAACATTAGTCACAATTTTATAGGTAAGGCATTTTGATAAATATATGACAACGATTCACTGCTTTCTCCTTAAAGTTCTGAGAACAAGATTATCAAACACTTAGTTGTTGATGTTAAACTTTCACTAAAAGATCTCACTTCATATACTAGCATCTAGACAAACACATAACATGTAAGCTAACTTCAGTCCTTATTTCTCAGTGAGAAATTTTGTCAAACACTTTACAGGCTACCAAATATAATCGGCAATTGACTTGTCACTATTAAACTTCAATCACATGGTTAAGTACTATATACTAGATACTCTTCAGCACATGCAATTTACATGGGAGTTGAAAATTACATTGATTAGATGATTCATTTTGCATTTGGTAATTGCAGTCGTTTTGTATGTTGTCCAAATCCAAAGTAACCAATGAGGATGAGTGCACAAGGTTCCTTTGAGACACCTTTCTATTGGTATGCCTTTTGCATGGATGTAGGACCTCAAAATCAGTAACAGAAGTTGCTAATGGCCCAAACATAAAGCTACCCCAAACCTGTGACTTAATAAAAACTCCAAACTCTTCAAATCTGAAGGGTTCAAACCACAAAGTCTTCATTGAAGGGGCAATAAACTATCACATGTGCTCATATTGGGGGGTTTAAAATGGGCCCAAAAAGGGCCAATATATTGCCTAAATATAGGGGAGGGGTTTTTTGGGTTTGGGGGTGGGGGTTTATATAGGAAAATAGGTTAGGTATATTAGAGGGGTATTGGAGGGGGTGATAAAAAAGGAGTTTGGGGCAATATTTTTTGAAAATAGGGGGATTCTTTAGTATACCACGAACGCACATCCTATT
Organism: Thuja plicata; assembly: GCA_018584345.1. Classification (NCBI taxonomy): domain Eukaryota; kingdom Viridiplantae; phylum Streptophyta; class Pinopsida; order Cupressales; family Cupressaceae; genus Thuja; species Thuja plicata. The sequence goes on along the minus strand of MU225799.1, from coordinate 62,447 downwards.
ATTCGGGTTAACTAAGTGAAGCCTTCATGGTTCGAACACAGTCAAGCACTACACCAGGTCATTTCTACTTTCTCTCCAATACCCTAAACTTCTACATCCAATATGTATCAAATGTGTAGATGAGAAGAGGATTTGATGGACCTAAAGTTGGGCGTGTTCTTTCTCAATCCATCCTAATCACTTTTAAGATTTACTAATATGCAACCGCCTAGGACTTGTGAAATGTGTTTCATTCCTTATATTGAATGAATACACAAAAATCCTTGAACAAATTCACTAGTTGTTTACTTGTTCCCAAATACTGTCATTAAACTCATATGTGAATTCCTATGAATCCACCAATTGTGGAAGGAATGGATTTCTGTCCAAACCTTCACTATTCCAAGTGTTTCGTCCTCAGAATACTTAGTCATTGATTTCTAGCAACAATGGAGAAAATATCAATCAGATAATCACATAACATCCACCAAATGAGAGTACAACCAGTTTGTAAAACATCTTTAGCCGATTGATACATCACCACCAAGCAATGTGGGATAAAAGACAATTTATTTTATAATATCACTTTATAGAGTCACTTCATATCATAATGTTATTTAATAACATAAAGTAACTTTAGCAATATGAAGCCCATTAAATATTATTTTATTCTCTCCATTCCTCTACAAATAAAGTTGTGGCTAGAAACATGTCCCTTTTTAATATTTTATCAACCTATCGGGATGTGAAAAATAGGCCAACCAATCTCCCATAGAATCATAGAAAAGAAGGGGACATTATAGTCCTTCCTTCCTGAGAATTCTCGCCCCAAGCAATCACAATGCATATTGAAACCAAATGCTCAGATCCCATATCAATCTTAGGAACATTGTTCCACTAATCCACTGTGCTACTATGATATAAACATCACCCTGAAGAAACTCACCATGATTCAATACACCAATCGTAGAAATGCCATGATTCCAAAAAGATCCTGATGCATCTACCTAAAAGCTCCACTGCTCTAAACTAATGTAAACGTGAAAATACCCAAAACTATGAAGCACAGTGTCAGGATCCAAGTGTAGATATTCACCAAATCAAGAGACAACATAACAACCTATAATAGCGCCCATGTATGTAGAATTTAGTCATTAAGGGTGTGGGTGTCCTAAAAATAAATCATCATCCATGCATTACTTCTCAAATACAAGTCAAAAACAACCTGTATAAACCATTTTCTTTGAAGAATATGGATCATATTTAGTTCCACATGAATACCCATGTAAACAAATTAATTTAGAGCAGCAATGTCATCAAACATGTTAACTACATCAAGGTCCAGTTCAAGTGAGGTGTCCTCTAGTCATCAAATGAGGATGTAATTTTGTTGCTACTAATGAATTTTTTGAATGTATACCTTCACTAAGTCCCATTACTAGGCATGAAATGTCATTAGATGAAGATATTATATCGCTGCTATCACCAAGTACCAAGGTTTCCATGTCACCAAGAAGGGGTGACAAATCTAGAGATGTAGTATAGGTGCCTTCAGTGATAACCATAGATAACTCATGAGTGGTTGCTCCACTATGAGTGTCATAAAAAAATTCATAATTGTTTTGAGCCTTCCAAGGGCTCTTTGAAAGAGGGGAATCATTGATATTCATATAATCATTCATAGAAGCATCAAAATGATTCAACTCTACCCATGACTTATCAGTCACAACCTCTAAGTCACCCACCAAGAAAATTTTACACCTCCTTTTATCAACGAAGGAAGATGTCACTTCATTTTCTGATTTTTCAAGCCAATGGGCAGCAATGTATTCATCTTGACATAAAAATGCACCTGTAGGCTTAACTTCTATTTTATGGTCATACTACCCTAGGCTCGCCATCTGTTGAAGCCTTCAACACTACCTCCTTCACATCCACTAAGAACTCTAACTACATCTTGTGGCGATCCAATGTGTACCTACCAACAGATTGTAGCCACTGCATGCCTAGAACCACATCAAGTTGTCCTAACTTGATCACATAGAAGTTATCAATCAAAGTGTAGACCCCCAACTAGATAATAAGCTACATAACTCTTGTGGGGCAACTCAAGGTTCCACCACTAGAAACTATCACTCTAAAACCTGAGAATTTCTCAACTTGTAGTCCATGCTCAGCAACTAACTACTCACTAATAAAGTTGTATATTGCGCCTATATCAACCAAACAGACCACTGGTAGCCTTTTACGCAATCCCTTTAATTAAAAGGGATGGTACCAAGGTACTCCTAACAATGTAGCAATGGTGACCTTAGGTTGATCAATTGCCTTGCCTTTATTCTTTTCCACTGTGGGATGCTCATGATTCTCATAATTCATGATGTCCTTAGACCTACTATCATCAAACTGTTCTTCATCATCATCTAAACCAGCCTCAATTTAATGTACTTTCCCTTTACCAAGGCACCTTTTCTCGGGTGTCTTTACATGTAAAGCATAATTTCATTTGTCTCAACTTGTTCGTTGTCTCAACGTCCATCCTAAGAGTTATGTCTTGGGCTTGATTATGAGGTTTCAAGTTTGGTTCTAAATTTTTGATACTCTTTTTAGGTGGCTAAAAGGAAGTGGAGAAAGTATCTAAGTCTGGTGTCATCTTAATATCATCCTATAGAGAGATGGGTTTAAGGACTTCCACAAATCCTTTGATCTTATTATTCAGACCTTCGGTAAATAACATGACCTTCCTTTTCTCTGACATATCTGGAAGCATCACCAAACTTCTTTGAATCTCATTAATAAAAGAATCCAATGAACCGCTCTATGTCAATAGTGTCAAATTTCTATAGTATACTTCTATATCATTTCTATCAAAATAAGAAATCAATTTATTACTGAAATCATCATATGAATTAATCAATCCATGGTTCTGAGTCATGAGTCCATGATGCCACCAATCGTAGGCTACTCCATCTAGGTGCATAGTACCGAACTTAAATCCTCTTGATTCCTTCATAGGCTTGAGAGTCAAGAAGGTATCCAATTTATGTATCCAAGCTCTTGCGCCTGTCTTTCCACTACCATCATATGTAGGAAGTGACAACTTATTAGTAGCATGCTTAAGCTCCTTGCTTTGAAACCTTGGTCTTCTATCTTGAGTGATTCTCATGTGTTCCCTTCACTGCCTCATGTATTGGATAAATGATAAATCTACCTTAACATGATCTAGAAGGAGGTTCCATTCATTCTGCATAGTCATCTTATTATCTTGAAATGCTACCCCTGCATCTACATTATTTTCCTCTTCCTCATCATTTTCCGCTAAAAAAGTAGGCATCAAAGGTCTATTAGAAGAGTGTAGGATTTGTTTCACCTCGTGGAGAGCCAATAATATTATCACCATCTATGTGGCTGCGTGGTGGTCTCCATGTTGCAACACTCATTTGTTGAATGACTATTGTAAGTTGTTGCAATACATTAACCACCTATTGTTGCCCTATTTGAATGCCTCTCATAATATCTCTAACATCTCTATCCTCATCTTGAGGTGGATTATTGACACTTTTTATCTCCTATACCTACAACCAGTCCTGTACTGCTAGAAGATTAATCTTGATGAACACCAATCAATCTAGATATCGTTTCCCCTTCAGGCACTGGAGGAGGTTGCCAAGTTTTTCTTAATTCTCTATCAAAGCATTGTCTTTCCCTTTCACTAGGTTGCATGAACATACTGCAAAGAACCCAAAGGCTGGCAAGATCTTTGTATTGATACCACTATAAGAACCCTTACTAAATCTTCCTTGAAATCTCCAACTTTTCTTGTTTAGTATTTTGTCAAACACTTGGTATTAACATTTCCAATTCTAATTTTTTTGTGTAAATGTTTTCCAATGTATGTTGGAGGAATTACCAACACCCAATAGAACAACACTTTCCTTACAGATCTGAGAATAAGAATATCAAATACTTAGCTCTTGATGTTAATCTTTCACTAAAAGATCTTACTTCATATACTAACATTCAGACAAACACATAACATGGTAGTCCTTATTTCTCAATGCACAATTTCATCAGACGCTTTACAAGCAACCAAATATAACCAACAATTGATTAATCACTATTAAACTTCAATCACATGGGTAAGTATTGCATAGCAGATGTTCTTCAACACACACACCTTACATGGGAGTTGAAAATTACATTGATGAGATGATTCGTTTTGAACCTGGTAATTGCAGTTGTTTTGTATGTTGTCCAAATCCAAAGTAACCAATGAGGACAAGTGCACAATGTTCATTTGAGATGCCTTTTTACTGTTGTTTGTTTTGCCTGGATGTGGGACCCCAAAATTAGTACCAAAAGTTGTTGCTAACCCAAACATCAATTGGTCCCAAACCTGTGACTTAATTAGAACTACAAAATCTCCATTTTGGTAGGGTTCGAACATTGCAAACCACTACATTAGGTCATTTCTACTTGCTCTCCAATACCCCAAACTTTTGTGTCCAATGTGTACCCAAATGTGCATATGAGAAGAGGATTCGATAGACATAAAGTTGGGTGTGTTCATTCCCTTCCTTAAATTGAATGAAAACAAGAAAATCCTTGAGTAAATTCACTAGTTGTTTACTTGTTCCCAAATACTACCATTAATCTTAAATGTCAATTATGTATGAGTCAAATCATGGGAGGAATGGGTATCCATCCAAACCTTCGCTATTTCAAGGGGTTTTGTCCTTAGAATACCCAGTCACTGATTTCTAGCAACAATGGAGAAAATATGAATTCTTGCTACTAGTGTGGTCCCTTGTGGCCACACGAACCCTCCTCTAATAGCTACTCTTGATCTACTCCAATCTTTGTCTATGCAGACACATCATTGTCAGCACTATGTTCTTGGTGTTGTTTGTCTTGAGAAGGGGGTTTCACCACCCCCTGGTGGTGGGGACCCTACTGAAAGTATCGCTTGGACAATTGTCTATCAACAAAGGAAAAGTTGCACGATAGTCCCTCATTCTCTCCCTGATAATTGGAGGGAGTTGTTCTCATGATGTGGGTTTCTAATTGTGCTTCTAGTTTGTTGTTAATGGTCTATTCTAAACCATGTTGTATTTAGTTGTTTTTATTTTTGCCTTAGGGCTGGTGTAAGGGATAACGCCCTTGTTTAACTGCTTTTAATTATAGAAAAAACAATGGAGAAAATATCAATAAGATAATCACATAGCATCCACCAAATGAGAGTACAAACCCATTTATAAAGCCTCTTTAGGCAGTTGATACATTACCACTAAGCAATGTGCGATAAAAGATACTTTATTTTATAATATCACTTTATAGTCACTTTATATTATAATTTTATTTAATAACATAAAGTAACTTTAGCAATATCAAGTCCGTTAAATATTATTTTATTTTCTCCATTCCTCCACAAATAAAGTCGTGACTAGAAAAGCATCCCTTTTTAATATTTTATTAGCATATCAGGATAAGAAAAATAGGCTAACCAATCTCCCACAGAATCACAAGACAAAAGGGGACATTACAAATGTTCATATCAGTGATACTCATATTTATACAATTCTTTTCATCACAACCACAAAGTCTACATTTGATTATACTATTGCAGGTCATCTAACTATTCAACATGCCACATCCTTTTATATTCAACTTTTGTCACTATTCTTAATTTTGATTTAGATATTTGTACCTTCTATATTTCTTTTTTTTTCAAACTTCTTTACAAATATCTTTTTAATAAAAAAAAATTATATTTTATAATTTCTAAATCGAATAGAAAACAAATCAAATTCCTACTCGGTGTAACTATATGTATCTCAAACTACTGCATTTATATGCCCTTACAAATGCCCTTTAGTGCAACCATTATTGTACCACATTATAAACCTTTTAATCATCAACTTTTATATTTTCAATATATGCATCATAATAATGTAAAACATTATAGATCAAAGCTCCTTGTTATATATTCATTGAATGATTAAGAGTGTATACTAATCATTTTTTTCAAAATTTATTGCATTATAAAATTATTTATATATAAGGTTGACAAAATCACCTCTCTCTCTCTCTCTCTCTCTCTCTCTCTCTCTCTCTCTCTAAGAACAATTTGCAAATACATATAAGCCACCCCTTCTTAACCTATCAACATGGATTTTGTTTAACTGAGATAATACACTAACTCAGTTTTTTATTTGAAACCCATTAAATTATATATCAAATTTAAAATCTAAATGACCTCTCAAAGGCCTATTAATCATATTTCATCCTTTAAATTGTTTTCATTACTTTAAATGGTCTATACCAAATTATATGGCTTCTCAAAAAGAATTGAAACCAATTTGCCTCATCCACTTTTTCATTAATTATCTATATCATTTCACATCTATGTTATGCCACCCAAGGTCTTGATTCCCATCCTCGTTTACTAGTCACTAGTAATTGACCAACCATTATAAATGTTCACTACAATAAAATATGAGTGGTTTGAGAAATTCTACAGTGTCTTACTAGCTGTTCAGGATCCTCCTATAGAGGTAAAAGAATGAGGGTCCTTCCAATTTTGAATTCCTTGCATCATATACATCATCTCCTAAATAATAAGAAGTTGAACATTGTTGCAACTTAATCATTAACATGTTCACTAGGCCATGGATCTAAAATTCTTAATGTGAAATGAATACTAAAGTGTTATTGTTGTTTTCTCATTGTAGCTTATTGCAAGTGCATTGGTTTTGTTTTCAATTTTTTGACTCTTAGTCCCTCATTACCTCATTTTGAGCGATTTCTTATTCAACATTCCTTACCATAAAGCTTGCTTCCTTTTGATGGGGCTTTTGATCCCCTTGCTTCACAAAAGGAATTCATTTATATGAGGTTCTCCAATATTTTCAGAGTAACATTCATTTCCATATGATTTATTTTCATGAAATTTTGTTTCCCCTCTTGCCATGTTTTTTAGTCGAACTTATCTTTGACTCGTGTAACTATTATGCACACTTTCTTTTCTCTTCTTTATTTTTGAAAATATGTCTACCTTACCCTATAATACCCAACATTTATTTCATTGCCACCATACTATATAATATACATATCTTTGTTGAATTGAAAACATAACACAATCAATCAACTAGCATATTCATTCAAATACTAGATCATTTTCCATTGTATTTTCATCTTTAAGCCCTCAATCTCTTGATCTTAAAATTTGTTAATTGCAAGTTTCCAAATATGACTCCAGCCTTTTGGCCAATGGTTTTTTTATCCAAATTGGTTAACTTTAGGAAAATATTTCTACACAACAAAAATTTGGCCAATGGTTCTTTTATCCAAATTGATTATCTTTAGGAAAATATTTCTACACAACAAAAATTTATCCACTTTACAACTTTTTGATATTTTCAATCTAACAACATTTGTATCCTAACAACTACAACATAATTCCATTGGTCCTGAGATGGCACAAATATAAGATGGAAATAAAATTCAACACGTAAACATTGGAGAACCATACAATATTTTAGGATGTAAACTAGAGAAACATCATAGAGTATGTATCTAGCATAGTAATTTATATATTTATTTTACAAAGAAATTCCCTTAACCATAGGTTTGTAAAAGTCAGTTTTATGTGTGTCTGTGTGTGTGGTGTATACAAGAGACTACTAACATAAATATAATAACAAACATGAAATCATGGACATAAATTTTAAGCATCATAAGTACCGACTCAATAATTAAAACTAAACCTACGTATATAATATCTAACTAATAAGTCATTCATTTATTTTTTATTAAAATCAATTGCATGAGGGTGATAACCCGTACACAACCATGTCACAAAGGCGTCATAAGAGATCAACACAATAACAAAGTTGTTGGTTGTTACAAATATAGGCCAAGAACGATACACTAATAGAAAAGTTAATAACCCACCTCAAGAGTGGGTAGACAGCTCGCCCATAGTGTGGGGAGGTGATTGAGAAGCTAAAGAATTATTTTTTCTACACCATCAGACAACTGTCTAAGTGATACTATCACTAGGATCCCCACCACTCGAGGAAGTGTTGAAAGCCCATTAGAAATATTGTCAACACAAGGGGCACAATGTTGAGATCAACAACACAATAACAAATGTGTTGGTTGTTACAAATATAGGCCAAGAACGACACAATAACATAAAAGTTAGTAACCCACCTCAAGAGTGGGTAGACGGCTCGCCCATAGTGTGGGGAGGTGATTGAGAAGCTAAAGAATTATTTTTTCTACGCCATCAGACAATTGTCTAGGTGATACTATCACTAGGATCCCCACCACTCGAGGAGGTGTTGAAAGCCCATTAGATAGATTGTCAACACAAGGGGCACAGTGTTGAGAAGATTGCACATCGTCAACCAAAGATTAGATTAGAGCAGGAGCAGTAGACAGACAAGGGTCCACACGGCCAGAGAGGGCTCCACCGATAGCAGGAGGCACAAAAGTTGTAGAAGCCAGATTTGCAACATGAGCATCATCCAGATCTGCAGCAAGAGCGTCATTCCACCAAGTGGCAGTGCTTTTACGCCGCAAGAGAGAACAATAAGTTTCAAGGTAACCAATAGATAAGCACTAACAACATCAAAATGGGAGGCCCTCATAATCCACTGATTGAGTCCACAACCTTTCCCCCACCATGAGAACCACATCTCCACAGAGGTGTGGAGATATCAATGCTAGCCAAAATGTGTGCAAAGGTTGAAAGACCCATGGCAGTTGTGTTATCATCTACCTTTAGAAAATGGCTAATATTGTTGTCGATGGCCTCAAAACAAGAGTTCTCCCAAAAACTAAGGGGGAGATTGGGTAGATGAACCCACACATGACACACTAAGAGGTTTTTAGAGGGTTGAAGGTTATCTAGGGTTTAGCCAAAAGAGAGTGATTCCCCAAGCCCACAACTTACTCGTAACCAGATCTTGTCCACATGAGAAGGAAAAATAGCAACAACAAAAAATGATTATCACAAGAGAAAAGCTCAATGGTACTTGAAACCAAAGCTCTCCAAGAGTTTGTTACCCAATGATGCAAATTAGGTAGAGAAGGCCAGAAACTAGCAAATCTGCACACTAACCCACAACATTAGATGTACTCCACATTTCCAACCATGTCTTGGCCACACCGCCACGAGGGAGGTACTGGCACAAGCCAGAGGTTGAGATTTCACCTTTGGAGGAAGAGTTGCAGCAGATCTGACAACAAAGCAAAGTTTTGACCAACCCCAAAAAGAGGCTTGGGGCTTTCATCATTCACAACTATACCAGTGGGCACTGCATCAGAAGACACCAACAGAGTGGCATCCAATGCATCCTTGAGAAACTTAAGCAATCATTCATTTGTTATATAATGTGTTAATTAAAGTTTAAGCATAAATGCAATAACCAAATGTCAGAAATTTTTATCCACAAATGAAAAGGTCATACTAGTGACAATCTACAACGGAATGGTATGTTCGTAGTAGTCAATTTTTTACACGTCATTCTTGCTAGCTTGAACTTACAAACCAATTATCTCTAGTAAAAGATGCAAATGCAAACTAACATGATATATAATAATTTTACATAAATTTTAAGTCTAGCAATTCAAAAGCATTTCAAATTTATTGTTGGATCGCAATCTTTGAAGTAATGTGATACTTTTGTTTCTAAGAAGAGACAGAAGGGAAGACCAGTTCACTAACTACATCCACAAGTGATCCTAACAACACAATGTATTCTATTGTAATCAAGGGCTAATAGGTGATGAGATCACCAAAAAATTCCCTTACGTTATATGGCATGATCAGTGGTACTACATTAATATGCAAGAGAAAACTAGCACTATTAGAGACGGTCAAGCAATGAATGTTAATAAATGTAAAACAAGTTCGAAGTGAATGTCACCAATGAGTTAGCAGAGCAAATAAATAAGAATGTGCTCCAATTGCCAAGACATAGCAGATGACAAAGTAAAAAAAAACGTATTGTACCAAAATTAAGCACAAGTAAATTACGACAGAACAAAAAATAAAACTTGGGAAGCACAACGAGGCTAGACACCCGCATATAAAATGAAATTAATGATAGAACTAGTAGGTAAAATGGAGAAACCAAAGGAAAAATTTTGAGAAATTATTTTGAGTTGAGCTACAATTTGCAATAAAGACATATAGAAAGAAAGATGTGTAACTATTATGTGTTAAACGAAGAGAACATTACATTAAGGAAGGAGGTTGATCAATTGAAGGGTAGGATTTTAGCAATTTTACCATCAATGACTTCTTAGCCATTGTAGGTGGTTAAATGCACATACAAGTAGTTTGAAAGCATCTCATTTTTAACATATATGTGTTGTACCAAAGTGTGGAATAGTTGCCCTGAGTTTATGGATCATTTATTTACACTCTCTTGTCCACCTCACCTAAGTTTTTTAATAACCCGTAAATAGGTTTCCACTGGCTCCTAAAACCTACATGCATCAAAATATTAGCAAAAGAACTAATTGAACAAGCAACAAAAAAGCAAACAATAGGTTTTGAAAGGGCCTAGAATCTTTTACAAGAACAAATCAACGGTAACCAAAAAAGAAAAACAACAATATATTTGCAACCAGGCTGCCATTAAAAGCAACCAAACCAACTTACACGATACATGACCCCTTCCTTCCAATCCTCACACCCTTAACCCTGAGATAGAATTTCAAAACAGATTTAGGAATGCCTCTTCCTGCCTTGAACAATCACCCAAGCCACATTTTCCTATATCATCTAAACATAGTGGGAGGAGCTAATCTTCCACCACCACCCCCATCTAGAGTCACGTTGCATGATGATGAGGAAAATCTACCCAAAGATGCCATGCGCAACATAGAATCTACCTCACCTAGGTTTTACTATCAAGTAGCAAAACTTTGACTTTGTGTCATCGTTAGTTTTATAAAATCTTGAATGAGATTCGATTTTCATCACTTGAATTAACTATTATTGAAAGATTTTAAATATGGGGGAGCTTCGTCAAATTAAGATCAATTATAACGCTAGGCCTTAGTGGCACAGTAAGAACTCAAGGCAGGGTGCCATATGTTTGATTTTTCATGACAATAAAGACTGGAAATCCTTGAGCTTTCATGTCAAGATACCAAAATGTGCCTCCTATTTAACACATTCCAGTCATGTATTTCTCACAATATAAATATAGTAAAATCATTACTTATCAAGAAATGAACATTGACTGAAATGAAAAGCTTTAAGCAATATAATGCATGAAGATACCTATAGGTTATATATACTTTACATTTTATGGTAGACACTACGAAATTTAAGCATCCAGTGTGCATTCATCATAAAGGTAGTTAATTGAGATGCCAAAATGTTTGGGTGGGAAGCATTAGAAAAACCTTGACGAACAGGATGGGTGAGGCCAGCTGTGCAAAGGGCAATTCACTGGTGAACGGGGCAATACACATCCCTTTGGTAAGGAGCCTATTCCAATTCGCACTACTTTTGCCAACTCAACTAGGAATTGAAAGAAGGGCTGGGCCTTAGAGGCAGGAAGGCTGTAGAAGGCAGTATCTTATAGACGACGGGCAGGTTGATGAAATGGAAGGAGCTAGGGTGGTAGTTGGAACTGGTATTTCTTCTTTAGAAAATTAAAACATGTTCGATATACAGTTGGATTTGATGTTGATTTCAACAATTTGTATCATCCTGCCATTCCAAATAAATAATTCATTATATGAAAATAAATAGAATATAACCAGAAGCAAATATTTGCAGTGATACACTTCAAAACTCTATGCATACAGATTTGATCTCCATTGTATATCAGGTCACTTAACCAGAGATCATGCATAGGCTCAACAAAAGCTTACACTACAACTGATAAGTGCTACTAGCCTACTAGGAATTGATCCAGCAATACTTTCAAATGTGTTTGAAGACTTACTAATCAAAATTTTCTATGTGTACAGGAACAATATCATCAGCCACCTTGAATTTACCAACCAACCGTGCGAAAAATACCATCTGTTGTTCAAGAGTGAATTTAATGTTTTCAGCCTGTAAAATCAGTTTGTTAGTGCAAGCTTCATGTACCCAGTCTTTTTGGAAACCAACAAGAGATTCATATAAAATTTAATTTAATTTAATCCTATTATAAATGTACCTTTCGAAAGCCATGTTGTTCTCCTTCATATTCAATAAGGGCAACAGGCAATCCTTTCTCCTTAACTGCTGAATAAATTTTTCGTGCTTGTTCAGGTAGGACAACCTAAAGAGGCAATACATACGATTTGAATAAACAGGTGAGAGCTTTTTCATTTTGTAGTTGAACTAAATATAGGCAAGCATCTTCTGTAAATATGACAAAATAAAAAAGTAGTTAGTATAAAAATAGACTGAGTTCCTCAAGCGTGCACACACACACATATAACCAGTCAAGGTATACTTTTCATTTTTAAGTATGTGGTGGCGGGCCCCGGATCTTGTTGATAAGCTTCAGGAGTGATGGAAGGAAGATGCCTTTATATCCAGGGTACTGAGTTACTAGTTTACAAAAAAGCTAACTTTCATCAAAGACAAGTTAAAAAACTGTAATAATCAAAAATATCTTTTAAGAAAAAGAAAATGTAGAGACTAAATTGGAGATCCTAAATGAGAAAGTTATCAAGAAAATGTTTGCTAATGACTATGTGGAAGAGAAGAACTAAAAGAGATGCACGCAGAACTCTTGGCCTGAGAAGAATTGTATTGTGAAGATAAAGCAAGAGAAACATGTTTGCCAGCAGGCAACGCCAACTCAACATTCTCCCACACCTCCACCAAAGCGCGGAGAGTAAGGAACCATGTGGATGGTGTGGTGCAGAGGGATGGAAGCTATGCGAAGGGACAGAGATTCGATAGAAATGGAGGTGATCAGTTACTTCATGGAATTGCTGGCCACGTGGACCAGAGATCAAAAGAAATGGGATGACTCCATCTTGGATTGCATCCCCCAATGCATAACGGAAGAAATGAATCGAACAGTGTCTGCTCCTTTTTCACAGGAGGACATCAGAGCAGTAGCGCTCCAACTATGTCTAAAGAAAGCTCCCGAGCCAGATGGGATGCCTGTGAAGTTTTATCAGGTATGCTGGAACTTCATTGGCAAAGAAGTCTGGAGATTAGTGTAGGATAGAAATTTTTTGTCAAAGATATCAACATGGCAATAGTGTTGATTCCAAAGAAGAATGATTGCAAATCCTTTGCGGACTACCGGCCAAATTTGATATGTAACATGATATATAAGATTGTGGCCAAGGCCCTGGTGAATCACCTAAAATCATTACTAGGTAGGATCATCTTAGAGGAGCAAAATGGTTTCACGCCTAGAAAGGAGATCATTGACAGCATCATACTTACAACAGAGACACTACACACTATCACCACAGACAGATTATGAGGTATGCTCATAAAACTCAATGTAAGTAAAACATATGATAGAGTACATTGGGATTTTTTATTAGCTATTATGACAAAGTTTTCCTTTAACGACTCTTGGCTAGAGATTATGAATTATGCAATACTGGCTCTCATTACTCAGTTGTAGTAAATCGCTCATTGTGTGGTTTTTTTGGTGCCACAAATGGACTGTATCAAGGGGACCCTCTATCCCCCTTCTTATTTGTAATAATGGCTGAAGCTATGGGGCGTCTTTTCAAGCAATTGAGGGAAGTGAATCTTCAGAAGGGAATTAAAATTTCGGAAGACATAGATGCCATCACTCATGCTTGGTTTGGAGACGATAGCATGATATTTGGGGAAGCCACCTTGAAAGAAACAAAAATGATCAAAGTTACATTGGATAAATATTCTTCTGCATCTACTCTAATCCTTAATAGAGAGAAAATTCAAATTTGTTTCTTTAATACTATAAAATGTTTTCCAGAGAAAGATTGCAAGAATGCCTGGATTTTCCATCTCGACTCTCCCTTTCAAATACCTTGGTGCTCCATTATTCTCTGAGATGTGCAAGAAGGCTCATTGGGAAAAAACATTAAGCAATTGCATAAATAAAACTTTGGCTTGGACAAAAAAATGGTTATCACTGGCAGGCAAAATTTTAATGATTAAATCAGTCTTATCAGTAGTCCCAATATATGTAATGACTTGTTTTAAAATGACAAGCAAAGCCACAACATGCTTGGATAGCTTCTTGAGGAAATTCTTAAGGGAAGGTTTGAAGGATAATTTAAGATTCCACTTATCCAATGGAATACGACATGTCTTCCAAAGGAATATGGGGGTGCTGGTCTCAAAAGAATGGAAATGCAGAGGCCAAATTATCTTGAAAGATGTATAGAGATCCTGACAAGCTCTAGGGAAGAATACTTAAGAAGAAGTATTTAGATTCTAATGACCCGAGAAGAATTCTAACAGTAGCTAAGTCTCACATGGTTCCCCAATCTGGAAATTCTTATGGGAGAGTAGGAAAATTATCACGGAACATCTTACATGGAGGATTGGCAATGGGATGTGCACTTTTGGCATGATTCATGGAATGGCCATGCACTGAACAGTGATTTGTTTGAAACCACAGAATGGTTAGACAACGCTGTTTTGGCCTTTGGAAGCCTTGTTGCAGACTATATGAGATTGGTACTTGGTGGTGTGGGAGAATGATTCATTTGGGTGGACGTCTTGGCTTAACCAATTCCAGCCGAAGAATGGAAATGCAGGATTTGGCTCTAGGAGCCTAATTATCTTGGAAGACGTACAGAGATCCTGACAAGCTCTAGTGCAGAATACTTCATGGGAAATACTTAGATTCTAACAACTCGAGAAGAATACTAATGGTAGCTAATTCTCACGGTGGTTCCCCTATCTGGAAATTCTTATGGGAGAGAAGGAAAATTATTACAGAACATCTTACATGGAGGAGTGGCAATGGGAAAAGTGCGGACTTTTGGCACCACAGTTTGGAATTCTTCGACCAAACGTTTGTCTTTTATGCCATTTGGATGGTAAGTTTGCTAACCACTTCTTCCTTAATTGCC
>MU225799.1:0-15238 GCA_018584345.1 Thuja plicata | reverse complement strand
AACAAGGTAAATGAAGATGGTAAGATAATTCGAAACAAGGCACATTTAGTTTGCAAAGGTTATTCTCAGATTGAAGGTGTGGATTTTAGTGAGACCTTTGCACCAGTTGCAAGGTTAGAAGCAATCAGAATTTTTCTTGCATTTGCTTCTTTCAAAGGCTTTAAAGTTTTTCAAATAGATGTTAAATCTGCCTTCTTAAATGGAGATTTAGTTGAAGAAATTTATGTTGAACAACCTGAAGGTCTGATTTCTGAAAATGCAGACTATGTATGCAAACTGAAAAAGGCATTATATGGACTCAAACAAGCTCCTAGAGCTTGGTATGACAGGTTGGATAACTATTTGCAGCAACAGGGTTTCAAAAAGGGATATGTGGACAGCAACTTGTATGTTAAAGAGGAAGGTAACAGCATTCTTATTGTTGTTGTTTATGTTGATGATCTGATTTTTGGGAGTGATAGTGTCAATATGTCTAAGACATTTGCTGCATGTATGAAAAATGAGTTTGAAATGTCTATGATGGGTGAGTTAACGTACTTTCTTGGGCTGCAAATTAATCAATCTTCTAAAGGTATTTTTATATCCCAAGCTAAGTATGTTAGGGAGTTACTCAAGAGATTTAAGATGGAAGATTGCAATCCGGTTAGCACTCCCATGGAAACCGGATGTAAGCTAAGTAAGGAGGATGTGTCTCCTTCAGCTGATCAGTCCTTTTATAGATCTATGGTCGGGAGTCTGTTGTTTGTGACAGTCACTAGACCGGACGTTATGCAGGCTGTGGGATATGTTGCTAGATTTCAAACTTCTCCAAACCAAACACATGTTTCAACTGTTAAGAGAATTTTTAAATATTTGAAGGGCACTGTTGATCTTGGTCTTTGGTTTCCAAAGAGTTCTGATTTTCTTCTTACAGCCTATACAGATGCAAACTGGGGAGGTTCAGTGGATGATAAGAAAAGCACTAGTGGATGCGCTTTCTTTTTAGGTGGTTGTCTGGTATCATGGCTAAGCAAGAAATAGTCTTGCACTTCATTATCCATTGCTGAAGCTGAATATGTTGCAGCAGTTTCATGTTGCACTCAGGTAATTTGGATGAAGAATACCTTATGTGATTGCAAGCTTGAGTTTACTGATCCTATTTGTATTTTTTGTGACAACACAGTGCCATTCATATCTCAAAGAATCCAGTGATGCATTCCTGCACCAAGCACATTCTGATTAAATATCACTATCTAAAGGAGCAAGTTGCTAATAACTCGGTAAAGCTGAACTATGTGTGTTCCAAGGAGCAAGTTGCTGATGTGTTCACAAAACCTCTACCCCGAGATCGCTTTGAGTATCTTCGAAGCAAGCTTGGTGTTGTTTCACCTCAGTAAAAGATTTGTCTTCAGCGGTTGCTCTTCATTGTTACATCTTTTGAACTGCTAGTCATTGATGACAAAGGGGGAGTAGATCTTCAGAGGGAGATTGGTTATGTTTTGTTACAGTTGTTTAAGTTTGGATCAGGTATTCAGAAGGAGCTGTATTTCCTTGTTTGTTGAGATTGCCATCAATGACAAAAAGGGGGAGATTGTTAAATTTCTGTCATTGATGTCATTCCATTCTCGCGTTTATCTCTTGTGCGCCATGTGGATTTGGACTTCTCACCTTGCAAGTGCACATGGAGCTGCTTATTGGTTTTGGCTGGAGTTTCGACCTGGAACAA
This sequence comes from Thuja plicata, assembly GCA_018584345.1. Classification (NCBI taxonomy): domain Eukaryota; kingdom Viridiplantae; phylum Streptophyta; class Pinopsida; order Cupressales; family Cupressaceae; genus Thuja; species Thuja plicata. Next base: position 13,533 of record MU225799.1, on the reverse strand, counting down.
AAATGTACTCATATATATGATAGGGCTGGTTACATTTGGGACTCACTGTTGCTCACTGTAGAAAACGGAGCAGTTACAAATGCACGACATTGCCGTTTCTTTTTTAATCGGTGGCAGCATGTTACTGCAAATTGTATGTCTTCCTCCACGTGTCGTCTGGGTCTGTCTCTTCACCGCCTAAATCAATCATATGCGGGCAGTCTGTTATGTAATTGTAGAAGCGGTTACAACAGGGGTGCTACAATTTTGAAAAAGAACTCCTACTCGATGCGGAATATATAACAAAACACGGGCGTGCACAGGCGTCAAGATAATGTTTTTGTAAAAAACAACGGATAGCACTTGCAGAAGGCGGTTGGATAAGAAAATCGTGGAAGGGACGTCTAGCGTAAAAAAAAAAGGATAGGAGAGTTGCGTGTGCGGTTCGCATCTGAAGAGTCGGGGAGATAGTGAAGAAGTTTTCGAAGGAGAATAAAAAAAGAACTATATACAGAGATTATGAGAAACTGTGCGGATATGACTGTGGGAAGGAATATTAAAAAGAAGCGGTTGTAAATGAGTAGAAGATACACAGCAGGGTGTGGATTAAAAAGGTGACAGGGGACTTGAAGATGGTGGACGTGAGTGATTAAAAATTTAAAAGAGTGCATCAGCAGTGCTTGCTAAAGAGCACCGAAGAAGCAGCTAAGTCACAGTGAAGTTATACTGTGAATCGATTTTTTCTAAAGACAGACATGATTCCTTTAGGTAGCTTCAATTTGTAAATTTTCTATGTGAAGACTGTGGTATGGGGGAGCAGCTCTGAAAGAAATCTCAAGGTGCAAAGAAAAGCTAACTCTTCTGTATTAAGTCAGAACTCCCTGGTCTTTTCAAATCTTGTCAAGAAACAGAACTTATTTTTGGTTTACGATAGTGTTCAAATGTTCTTTGAAAAGGTAGTTGCCTTTTGAACCAGGTTGGAGCCTGAAGAGTTGTAGCTTTGTTTGTAAAAGGGTTGAAGCCAATTGAATTAGTAGAGTCGTGGTTTTTGACCCATTTGGGTTTTCCACGTCAGAAAATCTTTGTGTCTTGTCTACCTAACTGTGTGTGCCTTCAAGTTTTCATTAAAAGTTTTAAGTACTGATTCACACCCTCCCCCTCTCAGTATTGTTCATTTTTCAGACTTCTGCTGAGTTGTTTCCTCCATCCACACCTACAGGTAACCTTCAAATGATTCTATCAGTGATGTCAGTTATTTGGGTGTTGGTGATACGGGGGCCAGTTGTGAGCGATGGTCATATTACACAGTTTCATCCGTGGGATCCAGGTGGACCGTGATGTTTCTTGTTCCTGTGATTGCTTGGGGACAAGCAATCTTGGGGAGGGAGGACTGTAATGTCCCCAATTTTAGCAAGGTCATTGAATGGATGGTGCCAGATCATAAAAATTCCTCTTGGTCTGGCGAGGTGTTTAGAGGGTCATTGGTGTGAACTTACTATTTATAGTAAGTTAATGGATAGTTCCGATGAGCTCAGATGAGTTAGAGGAGTTGAATGATGCTCTCAGTTTTCATATCTGGCTTCTGGTTTGGGCTCCAAGAATCTTGGAGAGAGCGTCTATTTTATGTAAGTCACCCCGTCAGGTTCGTTCATCATCTTTTATCATCAGGATCACTCCAGTGGAGACAGATTTTGATTCTGATGCTTCTTCAGTTGTTTTTGCAAGACGGGTGAATTATTATTATTATTCAATTAAATTTGCTAAGGTTGTCATTATTGTTGGTATTATATGTTGGGCACCTTAGTGTTATAGCTCGTCAGAACCGGGATGAAAAGTTTTAAATCTTGGGTGCAAAAAACAGGGACCTTGCGTGTCATAATTTCTTGATATTGATGAAAAGGTCATTTTTGGAGCCAAATGAGTTAATAAATTATATTACTCAATATGTGTCTAAGTATAAAAGTGCTTCAAGTGAAAAGTATGTGAAAGAAGACACTTTTTAATTATAAAAGTAATAGGCAAGGCATTCATTCACTATCGATTGATTATATTATATTTGGTTTGTTTTCTCTAAGGAGAAGCTCTGATCTGTGCCCTTACTGAAGTATAAGGGTCAAATTGACTTCTAGAAGACTGATTCTTCTGAAGTTAATATCTTATTGGTTGCTGAAGTATAACCAATCCTTCTTCTTCCATACTATCTGCCTGTTACTAGAGGAAGAAGTAATTCTGAAAGTTTTGTCTGTGGATTTGGAGAATTTTGATAATTAATTAGCACATTGAGGGTGCAATTAATTGTTGGATTGAATTCATTTGAACTGGGGCCTGCAGAAGAGGTTGATTTTATTTGCTGGAGTGGTGGAATAATATCATTCCGGAAATTTGATTTAAGAGTTTCTTGGCTGTGAATCGAATCTTATTATTGGAGGTTGATTTACAAATTTTGGCTGCAAGGAAGGAATCGAGGGTTTAGTGATTTATGCTAGCTAAGAACATATAATCTCAGATTTGCTGCGCTTTGAACCAACCAGCAATGTTGGTGAATTGTATTAAGGGTATATGCTGTTTGAGTTTATGCATTGTTGTTGTGGTTACGGATATCAAGAAGAGGCTGCAGTTGAAAGTCAATGATCATCATATCGCCGGTGGGAGTTGAGGAGTCAGAAGTCTGCTTTCGGCATCTTCCTTCATAGTTACAAGTTGTCGTAATACCACTAGCCACCTTGCACTTTCAGCGTGGAGAAGGAAACGAATTAGAAGTGTTGTTTGGATGCCGCAGATGGTGTTGAAACAGTCTGGCCAGCATTAATCCAAATTATATGAGGTACATTTTACAATTACTCTACTCAATGGTTGCTAATTGTTCAAAGAATTGTAACGCCATATTATTTGACATAGTTTTGTAATTGCTTCAATGAATTAAATCTTTCCTGGAGAATTGTTGTTTGATTTAAATATTGAAAAAATATTTTAAAATGGGAAGTTTCATATTTGTTTCAAAAGAGAAGTGTTGTTACATGATCTTGTGTAGTAAATTTGGTTAGAGTTTATAGAGGAGAGCCAGGCAGGCTTATTTTGTGGTTGCAAAATCTATTAATTCATAGTAGAGCCAAGTTGGGCTCTTTAGATTTTATAGCATAAGATTGACTGAGTGCACCACACAAGTTGTGCAAAAGATATGCTAATATCAGTTTTCAACCAATAAACCAGCAGCTCTACAATTCTTTGCAATGTCCCTTATGACTTGAACAGCTTTTCTAGGCCTCACTATCTCAATAGCAAAGATGAGAATATAAGCAATAAATTGTCCATCTTTTACTTGCCCCTCGCAATCCATGGATTTCAAGAACATTACCCCTTTAGGGGACACCGCTATGACATTGATCAAGGGGCAATTTCTAGAATCTTTCCACCCATATGAAACAATGGATACACTTGTCTCAATCCATGAATCCCTTATGGGCTTAAATGAATCCTCAACCCCCTTGACCACTCTGTCCAACAAGGTGCCGCGTATCTTCTCATAGCTGGGGCCCTTATACCCTCTTGGAGCTTCATTGACACTTTTCAACATATTCTTCCAATATGGGGAGCAATGAAAGATCCCCGATCCCAGTGATCTTGAAATTTACTGTATATTACGGAATTTGAACCTTTGTCTACTATTTGGTATCTTGGAAGGACCTTGGCTAAATTCTGATTTCTTATCTTTTCCTTGTGTTTTCTTTTAGTTTTTTGAGTTTTTCGAAAATACAGCAATTACATAACAAATGAAAACTAAATAGCATTTAAAAATGTAACACAATCTGCAATTATTATATTTCTGAATTCTGAAACAGCACATACTTGGTTTATCACGCAATCATATATATTGATTTCAAGAAGAGCTCAGAACAAGCATACAATATTGTCCTTGACAAAAATAAACACCAACTATGTGAGAATGCTTGGTGTGTGCTCCAAATCTGAATGAACTGCTATGATAAATCCGTCAATGCCTCACTGAGTGCTATGTCGCCCAACAATGCTGAAAAAGCCTTCCTCTAAACCCCACGTGAGCATCTGGTGTAAAACGCCCAAAGCCAATGGTCGGCCGCCAAGCTGAAACTGATTCTCTCCAATATGCAATGCCAAAACCAGATCGATCACTTCCTCTAGTCATACAAATGCAATAAAGCACCAATCTGATTACCAATGATTGTTGAGGTTTGCATCTCAACATTCAAGACTTGAGGGTTTCGTCCCAAGCCACCAATTGCCCTCCAAAGCAATTCTACAATTCATAGGTTGCGAAAATGTTCAATAGGTCATGAGAAAATGAGCTTCCATCTCTTTTATAACTTCTCTCAAGGCAATTCGAACCCTAAAGAAGAATTACACTTAACACTTTATAATAAAATAATATTTTCCCAATTAAAGGTGTCCATGCTATAGGAAAACAATACTTTATTAAAAAAGTTATAACTCAAGGCACCAAAAGGTTTTCGGATAGTGAAAATATTTTATAATAATTCGAGAACTTTCAAACGAGCTATCACACGAAGGCATCCTTGACCAAATGAAGCAATTATTCCGTTATTACTCCAAAATGGCTATTAAAATAGCCTTATTATAAATTATTTAATCACTGACTTAGGAAATATTTAAATATATTAAAATATTTCCCTTTTTGCCTCTGATAGCACAAACAAACCAAATAAACATGAGTCTGACCATATCACCTGTCTGTGACTGATGCCGAACGAGATGGGTCAACTGGCAGTCCCATCCCTAAAATCTAGGGGTGCTCCTAGAAACTAGGGAACACAACCTGTCATCCTAAAACTGAAACCATGGAATGGTCTCGTGATGCCTCACATCTGGACACTGCCACATCCTCCTAAAAAGTAGGGAGACCCCCTCGAATCAAGGAACTGCACCCAACTGGCTCCCAAAACTGCCTGTAAAGCCAACCCTGGTCACTGTATGCACTGAATGAGTCCCTATCCATCTCTGCTAGCCTACAAGACTCCAAAGATAGGCCAACTCCTCTGTCTCTGATGTCCATCTAGAAAGGGGACATTACAATCTTCCCTTCCCAGAGATTGCTTGTCTACAAGCAATGCAACACTATATCACAACCACCCCAGACATATCGTTCATACCGTATGCAGTACTTTGACTGCATCTGTTGCTCCACTCTGAGAAAATACGATGTATCCCTAATATCAGAAACAATTCATCACCCCCCTAAAGTGCAAGTGCCATCACAAAACCACTGCATGGATCACACATCAAGGCATAGTTCACACTGTATAGGATGGAGGTGAAGTAGACCATGTCATCACTGTTGAGTATCCAACTCTGACTGCCCTCGTGACCAAGAGTCCACACAACTGGCCATTCTGCTCCTCTGTCATAACTCGGATCAATAATCAAACCTGTACCAGTCCATGAAAGTCACCCCATAATCTGCCTCTACCCAGAAAATAAAACTCTCTGACCACTCATACAACTGTAACACTATAACAGGCAATGTAGACTCTGGAAATGCTAAGTGGCTGGCCAATGCAACCATTAACCCAGCTAGAGTCAAGGCATATGTAGTCTCCAATCAATAGGGGTATAGCTACAGGGCCCAAAGAGAAATGTGATACCATCAAAGATGACTCAATCATAGCCTCAACCCCTGTCATAGAGGCCTCTAGAGTGGGTGATCCACACATGCCAATCATCCCAGCACTATGAGAATGGAAACCCTCCTGCCACACAATCCACCTAGATCCCACGGAAAACTGTAAGCCATGCCCCTGGCACAAAGTTCAGGTTCCTGTAGCATCCTCTGAAAAATAAACGAGATGACTCTGTAAAGAGACCCATAACAACCACTCACCCACATTCCCGTACTGAATCTATCTCTGCTCAGATCCCAAGAGAAATAGATCTCAGGACCATCAAAAACCGATATGTATGGGTGACTCAGATCACATACACCCTGAACTCCCCCTACACACCCAACTGACCTGTACTGAGTGTGTAGACCATCTGCACAACAGTGATGAATACCCCTGAACAACGTTGTACCAGGACCCGGATATCCACACACTATATAATCTTTGCAGTCGCCATAACTCTGCAAGTCACCTGCTACTGACTTGCAGCCAAAACTCCTATCAACTGTTGATGGCGAGAACCCATCCCATAACGGATGATAAGGACTAGGAGCCAACCCACGTTTATGTGCCATCAACTCATCAACATGTGGGTCAAAGGAAAAATAATGAGCACTCCTCACTGTGTAACGGCGATAAACTGCTCCGATCTCTATAAAACGCTCATCATCCACAAGTCAAGAACCCAAAGATGGCTCCAATCTCGAACTTTGCACAACTGGTTGGACAGGGTTCAGGGTGACCCTCTCAACAAACTCAATCTCGAAATCTCTGTGAGGGAGCATCGCAGTCAAGGTACCTACAATCTCTCTCACCAAACGCCGAATCGTACCAATACCCCAGATGAGAACACCCTCAGAAGCTCGCTAAGATCCCTCCTGAAATTCTAAACTCTCAAGAAGGTGATCCAAGAATGACTCTGTGCAATAGAATTTATAGGTGGTAGCATCCATTTGCTCCCCTCGGACCCATAACTTGTCATCGTGTAACTGTGACGTAGCCAACTGCCTATCATCACCAGCTATGCGATCACTAACAACCAACCCAGGTGATACCATGTCTCCCTGTTGAGCAATCAAAGGAGTAGTGTCATGAACTGAAACATTGATCATTGACGGGTCCACTACACTACCCACGTCTTGTACTATATCACCTGACATATTGCTACCAACTGGAGTATCCGTCCCAACCGGAATATCCACCCCAATGTCAGGCACACTGCAACCCTCTATTGAAGTGCCTAACTCAACTGCACATGTATCCGATGGAAGTGAACCTGTACCTCCAACACCAGAATCAAGGGTGGATGTGTCCCTAACTCCATCACATCAAACAACCCCAACTGTGGACATCGCCAAATCACCAGACACCACAATATGTAACTGCACTGAATCTGGTGCTGGTGTAGACTGAAGTTGCACCAATTCCACAGTCACCTCTGCTAACTGAACATGTGACTCCTGGAGAGCCAACTGAGTGCTCTCTAAAACCTCAGAAGTCGTCATGAGTTCCCAAGTAAGCTCACTCACCTCATCCTCTCTATCCAAGAGTGCCTCATATCCTATACTTCCCCACTCTACTAGGTGATCTCGGTCGGCTACCAAACGAAAATAATCATGTCTCAAAATTCTGACAACCTCCTATAAGGCATGAATCTCTGTCAGGGATAGGTAACAACTACCATGCTCATCATCCATAGGAGCACCCCATCCATGAACAGCTAGCAGCTGTCGAGCAACATCAAAATGCTCAAATGCGGTAACAGTATCACACTCGCTGACTCTCAACTGACTAGACACATGATGACTTTGAATTATAGGACTCCTATGCATCACCCCTGGCACACTGTCAGTACTGTGAATAGTAGTGGTACCCAACATACTCCTCTCCGAAACACTATCCCCTAGTGTGCTGTCATCTGAGCTCTGCGAACTAACAACTGAACTCGAATCCTCAAATGGAGTACTAGCAGCTAACACATCTCCATCAAACTCCTCTGTACCCGAGGAAGCTGCTACAGAATGTACCTCCTCAACACTCTCAGCTACCTTGTCCTCTGTAACCTCTGAACAATCCAAATCCTGGGACCGATCTGCACTCTCCAGCAACTCGGAGTCCTCTCTCAAGCTCTGATACAGACATGACTCACCATTGATGGAGTGATCTTCATGGGTCACATAGGAAGTACTAGTAGCAAACCAAGATGGTAACAAGCGCTCTACCTCCTCTAGTGACCCGAACTGAACTTCATCTGACTCCCTACTAACAAATGACTATGAGTCATGCTGGCATGTGTCCGTGTCTACTATCTCAAACTCAACACTGGTATCACCACATGCGGACTCCATGATCAAATCCTCAACACAAGAGAATACTAGCATCTCCTGCAGTAACCCCATCTCGGGACTGCCGCTATCCAAATCTGTACTATCTGACTCCATCTCCTCAAGGCAGTCCTCAAAAGTGGTATCCTCCTCCTCTGGCGATCCAGAGTCCACCGTCATATCCTCCAACACTACAGCACTCCCACTATCAACAACTCCCTCAACATCGACCATAGGACTATCCTCCCGGCAAACTGAACTGGAGCCGCTGGCTATCTCTATAATACAATCCAGTATAGTACGAACATCAACTGCAGGTGTCAACTCCTGCTGTATCCCCAGACCATCAACTGAGTGTTGAGTCTCCATGCATCTGTCGGTCGGTGTAACTGTCATGTGCTCATCCACTGAGATAGGTAATGACCCTACAATAAAAGTGTGGAGTAACTCAACTAGAGGGGCACTGATCTCTGGAACTGATGCGCTAGGCCCACGTGCAGCTGTGAAATCATCCCGCAGGTCTCTCCTGACCTCCCTCACCGTGTCAACCTGTCTCGTATCTTGTGTCCTGCGAGAAGAAGATCTGCCCAAGAGTGAAACCATCTATCTAGCCGCCTTGTCAATGGTAGTCGGATCTGACAACTGTTCACTAAATCTGCTCTGAATATCCCAACTACAATCCAACTGTCTACCCAAGGCATCAGTTTGCCTTTTAAATTCAGACAAACTATCTGATGGTTTCTTCTATCTACTGCTATACGGTTTCACCTGTCTACTGCTATAAGTTCCCCTGTACCTATCCATTCAATTTCAATAGTGTTGATCACTCACTCAATTTTTTTACAAATTCCCGCAGGCTGGCAAGAAAAAATGAAAAAGGCTCTGATAACACTGAAAGATCCATGATACCGATGATCTTGGAATTTACTGTATATTACGGAATTCGAACCTTTGTCTATTGTTTGGTATCTTGGAAGGGCCTTGGCTAAATTCTGATTTCTTATCTTTTCCTTGTGTTTTCTTTTAGATTTTGGAGTTTTTCAAAAATACAGCAATTACATAACAAATGGAAACTAAATAGCATATAAAAATGTAAACACAATCTGCAATTATTATATTTCTGAATTCTAAAACAGCACATACCCGATTTATCCAGCAATCATATATATTGATTTCAAGAAGAGCTCAGAACAAGCATACAATATTGTCCTTGACAAAAATAAACACTAGCTATGTGAGAATGCTTGGTGTGTGCCCCAAATCTGAATGAACTGATGCGATTAATCCATCAATGCCTCACTCAGTGCTATGCTGCCCAACAATGCTGAAAAAGCCTTCCTCTAAACCCCATGTGAACAGCTAGTTTAAAATGCCCAAAGCCAATGGCTGGCCGCCAAGCTGAAACTGATTCTCTCCAATATGCAATGCCAAAACCAGATCGATCACTTCCTCTGGTCATACAAATGCAATAAAACACCAATCCGATTACCAATGATTGCAGAGGTTTGCGTCTCAACAGTCAAGACTTGAGGGTTTCATCCCAAGCCACCAATTGCCCTCCAAAGCAATTCTACAATTCATAAGTTTCGAAAATGTTCAATAGGTCATGAGCAAATGAACTTCCATCTCTTTTATAACTTCTCTCAAGGCAATTCAAACCCTAAAGGAGAATTGCACTTAACACTTTATAATAAAATAATATTTTCCCAATTAAATGTGTCTATGCTATAGGAAAACAAAACTTTATTAAAAAAGTTATAACTCAAGGCACCAAAAGGTCTTCGGATAGTGAAAATATTTTATAATAATTCGAGACCTTTCAAACGAGCTATCACACGAAGGCATCCCTGACCAAACAAAGCAATTATTCCCTTATTACTCCAAAATGGCTATTAAAATGGCCTTATTATAAATTATTTAATCACTAACTAAGGAAATATTTAAATATATTAAAATATTTCCCTTTTTGCCTCTGATAGCCCAAACCAACCAAATAAACGTGAGTCTGACCATGTCACCTGTCTGTGACTAAAGCTGAATGAGATGGGTCAACTGGCAGTCCCATCCCTAAAATCTAAGGATGCTCCTAGAAACTAGGGAACACACCCTGTCATCCTGAAACTGAAACCATGGAATGGTCTCGTGATGCCTCACATCTGGACACTGCCACATCCTCCTAAAAAGTAGGGAGACCCCCTAAAATCAAGGAACTGCACCCAACTGGCTCTCAAAACTGCTTGTAAAGCCAAGCCTGGTCACTATATGCACTGAATGAGTCCCTATCCATCTCTACTAGCCTACAACACTCCAAAGATAGGCCAACTCCTCCGTCTCTGATGTCCACTCTAGAAAGAGGACATGACAAGCAAACAACATTGAAAGGCAACCCATTTGCACATATGCATCTTGTTATATCTTTTGCGTGGAATGGGTGCTTGAGTTTTAGTTTCAGACTCAATTACGATAGTATAATAGGGGTTGTATTCTATCACAACATTTGAAGATGGGGGCTGCATTCCTTTTGGTTTTTTTTTAATAGGCATATTATGTCTATGTGCTTCTCTCTCTTCTGCTTCTTCATGCTCCATGATATTTTAGAACCGTGTCATTTGGTATACGTTCTTTTTTCCCAGGGCATTTCTTGACCCCTCTTCCAAGGAATCCCAACAATAGCCTACCACTCAATAATATGAAATTTCCTTTCAAAAAATACATGAAGGGAGATGAATTGATATTACATCAACATGTACTTGACCAATTATTTGGAGAGATGGTATCTCGACAATAGGATATTGGCTAATCTTTGGAGGTTGCTTCAATTTATGATAGTTTTCTTCTCATTGTGGAATCTAAAGAACATGATGAACAGATATGAAGAACACGATGAAAGGATCTAAACGCGACGAAAGGTAAGAACACGACGGAAGGATCTGAATGCGACGAAAGGAAAGTACATGGTACACGATGGATCTGTGCGCAACAAAAGGAAAGAAAGAACACAGTGTGCTGAGATCATTTCTGCGAAGATCGTTCTGCGACAATCATTCCTTCATTCCTTCCATGACGACCTTTCTTCCTTCTTTCTTTCTTCCTTCCGCTGAGATTTGTGTGCGATCATTCTGTGACGATAACTTTCTCTCTCCTTTTCTCTGGTCTTTTGTAATATTCCGCAACGAAATACCTCTATTATCTTCCCCGACAAAGTATATTCATCATCTTCTTCCGCGACATCGAATCTGAGCATGATCTAGGCACACAGGCGACGAGCGCCATGGTTTTGATCTCTTGAGTTTGCGCACGACAAAAGGAGCTAGGGTTTCAAAACTGTGTTTAACGGGAGCTTCCTCTTCGTTCCATCTGGCCTCCGTCTTCTGGTTTCATCCTATATGCAACCTAGTTGTTTCCTGTGTGGTATGTTATCCGCCATTGATCATATATCAGTCCTAAAAGCTTCAGAGCAAATCTGGCTCTGAGTTTTTCATTTCAGCAACTTAGGAATTGGATTTTCAAGGATGTGCAGTAAGAAGTGTTAGTGTAGGTTTTATTTCCTAGTTGGGTTATTACTTTTCCCTTTATTCCTAAGTTTTTCCTACACCTTTTATTAATCTTGTTTAGGTTAAATAAAGCATGCTTGGTTAAGTAATCATGCTTGGTTAGGTGAGAATTTTTAGTTAGGTGAGAATTCTTGGTTAGGTGAGCTTTTTTGGTTAGGTGAGAATTCTTGGTTAGGTGAGAATGCTTTGTTAGGTGAGAATCCTTGGTTAGGTTAGCATGCTTACAACCACCTCTCTCCTTTCTATATAAGCATGCTACCTAGCTTGTATTCACCATCTTTTGCTTTAGCATCCTCTTAATGTTATTTTGCTTCAAGCATTTGCATTTCTTTTGTGGAGACTAACTCTATGATGCTATTTTGATTTTAGTCATTTGCATTCATAGTTTAGATATCTATTATTTGCATTAGTTTTCTGGGTTAATAATCTTTTCAGATTCTAACATGGTATCAGAGCAATTCTAGTGCAAAATAGATTATAGTTTCCTTATCTGGGGTCATTGTTTGGTTGTTGAGAGCATCATTTTACACTAGATCCGCATTTTCTATTCTGTTTTATGAAAATACGTCATCTGGGTTTTGTTCGCAGCACAAAAAAACCATCTGGGTTGTTGCTAGTTTTGGCATATCGATCACATATTTTGCAGTATCTGGATCGCAACGTTTCAGAATACCCCCTCAACGTTGCCAGTCAAATATTTCAAGGTAGTTTTCAAACGCTTCGTTCTCACTCATACGGACTCTGTTTCTCGAGCAATTTTTTTTTATTTGGGCTATTTTTGCATGCTCTTTGCAACTGTGGAATCGGTTTTTGTTCTTGGTGTCGTGAGGTTTCAGAAATTACAGATTCTCACACGTTACTTTGAGCAGTCCCCATTTTTGGAACTTCAGAGACTCATAACTTTCTCATACGATCTTGAAATGAGGTGATTCTTTATTTGAAAGTGCATGATTTTTCGAGTAGATTTCAAAAATATTGTTATTGTGACTCGAATTTTCTTTGATTTTGTACTTTCAGTAAACACCCAATTGAGAGAATTTTTTGTAAAGTATTGAGATCAAGACCACTAAGTATTATTGCTTGTCGAAGTTGTAAATGCACTAAATATAAAGTGCCAAAATAATTTTTGGTTGGGGTTTTTTAGTTGAGTGAAAAAGGGGGGTTTGTCTCGGTTGTGTTCTCTTCTTTTCTACATTTCTTTTCTACATATCTGCATTATGGATCAAACTACAGTACCCATATTAACTCCTTACAACTACTTTGAGTGGAAATCACGCATGACAATTTACTTAAGGAAAGCTGGATTACATAGGATAACAATGGGACTTGATATTGAACCAACATTAATTGCAGAGAAGCCAAAGTGGTTTAATAGATGTGATGAAGCCTATGGAACATTGTGTTTGTCGGTTTCTCCTGATTTGCTCTTTCACGTTGAGTCTTTGAGTTCACCAAATGCAATCTGGACAAAGCTAGAAACACTATTTGGCACACAAGATTCAATGAGGGGTCATATGTTGGTGTTAAGTTTTTAGGATAGCTGCAAATGTAATAACACTCTATGTTGTATGTGTTTTCCAAATGCAACAATCTCTCTTTCATTTATATTGGGAATGAGGATAGGAGAGACATGTCCCTTCATAGGACATGTCTATTCATTATTATTTATAAGAAAGGACATACCTCTTCCAACTAATTATAATTTAATCAATCTTATAATGTTTCATCAATCAATTATTAATTAAGAATAATAATATAATAATATAATATTAAATATTAAATTTCATATGACTAATAATAATATAACATATATATTATATTATTATGAATCAACATATATTATATGTATTCTAATGATCATACGACTGAAGATACAAACATTAACACTCCCTCTTAGTTAGGGAGGATGATCAAACAAAAATGTGTAGTGGTCTCTCGTGTCAACACTTATTACCCTTACCATATCTACACAAGACATCAACACTCCCTCTTAGTTAGGGAAGATAAAATTCATCAAAATATGAT
>MU225798.1:3348262-3374961 GCA_018584345.1 Thuja plicata | reverse complement strand
AAACCACATTGCATTTAGAACTGAAATATCCTAGCATTGGTTTCCTAAACCAATTCATCATATTACATTCATGCATTTAGATCCATATAAGACATCAACATAAGCTGCAACTAAATCAGAACATAATCATCTGAAAAGTACCTTGATTACAAAATCAGGTGCTGAATATATAACACAGGATTCCATCGATCCTCAAAAGTACGAAAAGTCTCTCTGATAGTCAAAGTATGTGAAAGCATAAACTACTGAAAGCATGAAACAAAATGTTAAACTATAACAGTCTAGTGTAGGTCTCATAGATCGATGCCTATCTTCTTGAAATCACTCTCTTGCACCCATGTAGCCTCTAAATCAGTTTGTCCTTGTCATTTGACCAGATGCTCCATGTAGGTCTTCCTTCTAGTCTGCTTACCAACTTGTGAATTTGGAATCTTCTCTACCTTTGGTTTTGGTACAATTAGAATTTTTAGTGCTTTGAGGTCTTCGGTATCTTCTCCTAGATCATGACCTCCTTCTGGGATTGGTCCTTTATAGGCCACCAGATCTGCCACATTGAAAATTGGAGATAGTCCAATGTCTGTAGGAAGATCGACTTTATAAGCATTAGACCCATACTTTGCTAGAATTGTACAAGGGCCTATCTTCCTCATCTGAATCTCACTCGAAACATATTTTTGAAGCCTTTCTTTGTTTATGTGCATCATGACCAAATCTCCAACTTGAAATTGAACATCTCTTTTATTTGCATCTACCTTCTGCTTGGTGTGAGTTTCATGGACCTCTTTCATGGATTGAGAAAAATATTCAGCATACCCACTCTTCTCTGCATTGCTTCCAAGATCCCTTAGTTAACATACACCCCTGGGATGAATCCTATATACTATTTCAAAAGGGCTCTTTCCAGTGGATCTATTGACTATGTCATTATTGGAAAATTATACTTGAGCAAGTAACTGATCCCATGATTGTCCATATTATTTTGTGAGACATCTCAATATATTTCCTAAAATTTGGTTCACCACTTCAATCTGACCATCAGTCTATGGATGATACGCCAAGCTAAAGGAAAGATTAGTACCAAGCTTCTGCCACAAGGTTTTCAAAAAATAAATCTGAAACTTAGAGTCACTATCTGACACAATACTCAAAATTAATCCATGTATCCTTATTGCTTTTCTAAAGAAAATTTTTTCTATGTAACATGCATCATGTGTGGTTCTACATGGAACAAAGTGAGCCATCTTGCTAAACCTATCCACAATCACAAATATGTTGTTCATTCCCTGCTTGGTTTTCAGAAGTCCAACTACAAAATCCGTACAAAGGCATTCCCAAGGTCTATTTGGGATTGGAAGGGGCTGGTACAAACCTACATTGGATGAATTCCCTTTTGTCTTTTGATAGACTATACAAGTCTCTACATATCTTTAGACATCTCTACTCATTTTTGGCCAATAGTAGTAACTCTTTACCAATTCTAGAGTTATATTCATCCTGAAATGTCCACTTAATGAACCTTTATGCTTCTCTTGTACTAAGTTCTCCCTCATTGAACTTCTCGATATGCAGAGTTTTCCTCCCTTAAATAGAAGACCTTCTTGAAGAGTATACTCAGAATATTCACTATGAAAATGATTTTGAAAATCTTTACATACCTTGTATGTTGTTCAAAAGTCTTCCTTTGCTGGATATAGATCCTTGAAGCTTTTTATGCCAATGCTTCTTAACTGAACTTCTTGTACTATGAGAAACCTTCTACTCAATGCATCTGCTACCTTATTTTGTACTCCCTTCTTGTGCTTTATGGTGAAGGTGTAGGCTTGGATGTACTCCACCTATTTTATATGCTTATGGTTTAGTTTATCCTGTGAATTCAGAAAACTCAAAGTCTGGTTGTTGGTAAAGACTACAAATTCTTTGGGAAGGAGATAATGTCTCCATTTCCTTAGTGCTTGCACTAATGCATGCAATTCCAAATCATACAAGGAATACTTCCTCTTTACATCACTAAGTTTTTCACTATGAAAAGCTATTGGCTTTCCTTTTTGACTCAAAACTGCACTAACAACAATATCACTAGTATTACATTCCATAGTAAATAGGTTGTCAAAACTATGAAGTGTCCATGTTAGTTGAGTTTCTATTCTTCACTTCAAATATTCAAATCCTTTACCAGCCTTCTCATTCCATTGGAACTTGGCTTTCATACCCCCTTTTATGGTATCTAAAATAGGTGCGCTGATTTCACTGAACTGTCTGATAAACTTCTAGTAGAACTATGCTAAACCATAGAATCTTCTTACCTCTATAGCTGACTTTGATGTAGGCCAATTCAATATTTCTTCCACCTTTCTTGTATCCATCTTCAAGTCACTCTCTAAGATAACAAAACCTAAGTATACCAATTCTTGTTTCATGAACTCACTCTTTTCTAAGTTGATTGTCAACGTCTCTTCATGCAATATTTTCATTACCATTTGAAGATGTCTAAGATGGTCCTATTTTGTTTTACTGAACAATAGGATGTCATATAAGTACACTACAACCCATTTTCCAATGAATTCCTTCAAAACCTCATTCATTAATCTTATAAATGTGCTTGGGGCATTGACAACCTAAAAAGCATAAGAAGACACTCATAAAGTCCTTCGGTAGTCTTAAAAGAAGTCTTCTACTCATCTTCATCTTTGATCCTTATTTGATGATATCCACTCTTAAGATCTATTTTGGAGTAATACCTAGCTCCACTGAGACAATCCATCAAATCTTCTATCCTTGGTATGAGGAACCTATACCAGATAGTAATCCTATTTATGGCCTTGGAATCAGTACACAACCTTCAAGTACCATATTTCTTTGGGGCTAAGACTATGGGAACAACACATGGACTTACGCTCACTCTAATCAACCCTTGGTCAATTAGTTCTTGGATTTGGCTAGCAATTTTTGCATTTTGTTGTGGGGTCATTTTATAAGAAGCTTTGTTTGGAAGTGAGGCTCCCGGGATGAAGTCAATCTGATGAATAATAGTCCTATCAAGTGGTAGGGTAGCTGGTTGACCATCACTAACTATGGTCTGGTATTGAGTTAACAACCTTTGGATCTCTAAAGGTACCTCTTCTCTCTTATTACCCTCTTCATTCTCTAGTTTCAAAACCAAAGCAAATCCCACTCCATTTTCTTCCTCTAATGTCTTTTAGAATTCCTTCTCATCGACCAATAGTAGATTAGGACCCCCTTTCTTCACTTCACCTTCTTCCAAGATTTATTTTATCTTGAAAGTCACTCCATCTTTCTTAAGGGAATAGGAGTTCTTAACTCCATCATGCACTATAGATCTATCAAACTACCAAGGTTTACCCAATAACTTTACACACCTTACCGAGTACCTTGCATTTGACTCAAAACAAAGATCTTCTTTGGCTTGGTTCCACTTTACTGGGTTCTTTGAGGAGTACTTTGTGAATCATTAGATTCTCTCCCATCTCTAAGTCTAGTGAAAATTTTGTTGTCTTTCTTCTAGAAGACACTTCTTGCAAATAGATGACCCCCTTCTCTCCTCCTTGTGATGTAGAGCTATTCTCAGGACACCGATATGCATGATGCCCAAATTCTTGACAATTGTAACATTTCATTGAAGAGAAATAATATCCTCTTCTGTGGTTGTTGGTTCTTCCTCTTGAACTATTATTTGAAACTCTTCCTTGGTTGTAACAACCTCATGTGTTACTAGATTCTCCTTGATTCTTAGTGAGTTTGAACACACTCTTATTCTCAACTTCAAAATTCCTTCCTCCATATCCTCCCCTATGACATCTATTGTCTCTTCCTCTTCCTCTGCTTCTTGAATCTTGTTTCTTCTTGAACTTCTCCTCCACCTTGAGGGCTAGATGATAGCATTGGTGTACTATCATGGGGCCTAAGAGAATTATCTCCTCTTGGATACTCTACTTTAAACCATTCAAACACCTAGCCACTTTTAGGATTTCCTCTTCCATCATATGCGACCTTAAGCATGGCTTATGAAATTATTCTATATAGGAACTGACTTGTAGGTCTTTTTGTCTCATATTCTATCTCTTGTTGTGCAACTACATTTCATAATCATCAGGAAGATAATTTTCCTTCATTTTGGCTACCATAACTTTCCAACTAGGTATGTGGTTCTTTCCTTCTTTAGCCCTTTCATCTTGGACAAATTTCCACCAAGTGAGAGCAGTTCCTCTCAATCTTGTCTTAGCTATTCTTACATTCTTAGCTTCGGTCATGCTGTCATAGTCAAAGTCATTCTTGAGACCTTCTATCTACTCCATGATCAACTCTGGTTCCATCTTGAAACTAAATAGAAGCACACCTTCTAAGGACTTACCACTCATTACATTCAATGCTTTCAAGAATGGCTCTTCTTGAAGCATAGGGTCTGGCTCTAGTATTATGTTTTCCTTGGCCACTGATTTACCCTTTCCATTAGCTTCTCTCATCCTTTCACTGACTGCTATAGTCCTAAGCTATACTTCTTCTAACTTAGTTGCCATTTTGGCCAATTATTCCTTCAGGAGTCTATTCTCCTCTTTCTGATCTTCTAAATTCTTTTCCAACTCTATGTTGGTCACCATTTTGGATGAATCTACAGATTCCATTGAAAATAACACCCAAACAACACAATCCCAAATCTTCTATCCCTGATATCAATCTGATGTAAGGACGGGGATCCCTTGCTAGAGAGTCAGCCTGACTCTAGTCTAAGGTCTCTTTCTTAGACCTATCTAAGGTCTCTTTCTCAGACCTTCTAGGGTATCCTAAACCCTAACCCATGGTAAGTCACTAAGATCTTCACCTCTCACTCAAGACCCAGTCCTCATCAATAAGTTATCCCTCCATTCTTACTGAACCTAAAAGGGTAGATTCATGCTCCTAGCTAAACCAACACATTCAGCCAATACATTCCAAACATACTCCTTCACTTTTCTTCCCTAACTAGACTATCACCAAGCTCTCTTAGGGTAAGAACTCCATCTGCATGTCTAACACTTCTCTTACACTAACAAAACATAAAATTATATACAAGGGCTCCTCACAAATCCTATCTAGGCACATGGCTCTCACCATGCTACAACTACCCAAAACGGGTCGATAACTCACAACTTGCCAAAAAAAAACTAATCTACTTGCACTTGAAACAAATAATGAAACTCAAAAGTTAGACTCAAAACACACACTCTACAATTTCTATTAATTTCTTCAACCTCTAACACATGTCTCTTAGAAACATCACATGTCCATGTATATATCCCATTCTCTTCAACTACTTTCACCAACCTCATGAATGCAGGTATGGGCGATCATTAAGCAACCTCCCATCACTTCGGCCAGGTGTAACTACCCATTCAAGACAAGGTGACACATATTGAGCCATTACAATTGATTGGGCTGGTAAAAAAGACAAAGCCATGATTTCTGGGTCGTTAACTAACATCACCAAGCATCAGTACTAAGCGTTAGAATACACTGAGAATCAACACCCAAGTGTCAGAAAAAACTTGACACCCAAAATCAACCCCAAATGACATCACTGAGCAACATTCTTGAGCAACACAGTGTAACTCGAGCGACATACCTGAGCAACATAGTGTAAGTTGAGCACCAGTGTAAGTGTAACCTGAGCATTTTACCTTACTCCCTTTTCACCGTATGAGGTTCCTAGTGCCTTGGTTGGATTTCCAAAGGCTTACAAACTACCTCAACACACACTAAACTAAAAAAAAAAATCTTAAACAATTATGATGTTTGTTCACCGAATTGATCTCGACCATTGCAAAAGTGGTAGAAAAAAACACCTTACAAACAACTTACAAACCCAAATTTATTTCTAACCTAGGTGCTCCTACACTACTTGATGAGGAAAGATACTTAGAGAAGGATTTGGAAGACATTGATTAAGGATGGCATGATAAGTTTGGAGCAATAGAAGAATTCCTAGAACAAGGGCACGCACATAGTTGGATTACTTTCATGGATGCAATAATCATGTCTGAGGAAGGCACTAAGGAGATCCTTATACAAAGAATTGGTAATGAGGATACCATGGTGACTAAACTTTCTCCAAGAATGGAGAGCTCACATGCTTAAGTAATGATAAAAAAAAATTCAACTCCTTTATTACAGGATTGTAGGGAACTCATGTTGATGGCCCTATGATTGATCAAGGTCATTCCCAATTAGTGCCCCCGAATTGGAAGACAAGAAAAATGTCACCTAATCCAAGGGAATTGTATTCTTTTCCACCTCAGGAGTATGGTTCATAGAACCTCATGCAGAAAAGGTGGTAAATTAGTTGATATATAATAAATGAAGACTCCAAAGACCTAATAGGTCTCACAAATTTTTAAATGGGTCATTAGGACCCCTAAATGCAATAGATGCAATCCATGTTGAAAGAATTGTAATAATGGTTTTATATGCCATAGAATGCCTAGAATGATAATCATGGATATATTGAGGCTAGCAGGTTGTGAAAGGTCTAAGGGTATATTTAGAGTGTGTTAGTTTCAAAAGGTCATCAAAAGACCATTCTTCATGTAATGGGGTGCTTGAAATACATAGTTGTTGAGTTGACAACTTTGTTGTCAACTTGAAAACATTTTAATCCTTTTTTTCTATTTTAGGGGAGAGGGAGTAGGCTATCATTCCCCAGTCAGTTGTGATGGTAGGGAGGTGGTTATTTTGTTAGGACATGAAGATACTAATTGAAAATAAGTCCCAAAAAGTAAGGAGAGTGGGTGTGAAATTTAGAAATACACAGAGTTGTATGGGTTGTAATAGAGCTTTGAACATATCATACAAATTTAGTTATATTTTGCAATTTTTGGGTGGTATTTTGGTTAAGGAATCTCATGAATGATTAGGAGTCTTACTATTTTTTTTTTCATGGATATGAATTTTTTTTCAATTGACTACACTTATTCTTGACTATCTTCTCTGTGATAGTAACAATTGTTGACAGATTTCTAGTTTTAAGAATGACAGAGTGTTCAAATTATTGATACCACTCTCTTTTATCATGGTATGAACCCCTGACATGTTTTTTATGTGTATGTGAATCAATTTGTGTAGGTTACAAGATAGAGGAAAGAATAACACTCTTGGACAGTAGGACTGTGTATTAACACACGCATTAAAAGAAAAGAATATTGTCTCAGAAAACTAGACCCTTAGTGCGGAGGAAATAACTTTACAAAAAACCATTGGATCTTTCTCAGCTTTAGTATGTGTTTGGAATCATAATTATGCCAATCCGTACCAGAGAGATTGAGAAAATATAATATGGGTCAAAATTTATACCTCTTTGTGTATGAGTATGTCAAAGAAGACAAGAATAAGGTTTTTTCTTAGTATTTGTTACCAAGATTGGATTTAATGGATAAATGGAAGCATGATATGTTTGGATAACATCTAGAGATCCTAAGGAGAGTTTAGGATAATACTAAGGTGCCTCTTTTAAATGGTGAGGACTGTAGAGACACAATGTGGGAGGATTCTTCGTATGGCTGTCCTACAAAGAGCTGAGTTGTTTCCTTAAGGTGTAGAGGGGGAAAATGGTTTGGTTTCAAGTCTAGGTGTGGACTAGATGTTGTAGGGAATTGTTAGGACCCTATATGAGTTGGAAAAAGGTGGTTTAATTATGGAACCAAGTTTGTGCCCTTGAATGGTGTGAGTCTGGTGAAGATGAGTGTTGAAGAAGAGTAAGCTAATGACCCTTGATAGACCTAGTTGAGTAGGTTGGGTCTTGGCATTGTATCTGGTTGAAGGTAATTTTGGGAGACACTAAGAGTGTTTGGATGATTCTTGGGAGAATCTTGGAACTCACCTATTGACTTACATCAGAAAGATACCTTATACTTTTTATTGATGACTATTCAAGGATGACATGGGTTTCTTTTCTTAGAAATAAATCTAAAGAATTTGAGAATTTCAAGATGTTTAATGCTAGAGTTTAGATTGAGTGTGGTAGAAAGATTAAGTTTTTGAGATTTGAAAAAGGAGGAGAGTTTACATATGATGATTTTGAATGTTTTTGTGAAAATTATGACATTAAGAGATAGTTTTCAGCATCAAGAACACCCTTGTAGAATGGTGTTGTGGAAAAAATTATTTAGACAATTCAGGAAGTAGAAAGAAGTATCTTGAGGAGGCAAATCTATTGAAAATATATTCAGGAGAAGTAGTACATACTCCTATGTATATGCTTAATAGAGTTCTATACCAGAAGAAATATGGGAAGAATTTTTATGATTTATGGCATGGTAGAGCACCTATAGTTAAATATTTCAAAAAATTTGGCCACAAGTGTTACATTAAAAAAGATGAAGAAAATCTAGGGAAATTTGATAGCAGAGTGGATGAAGGAATATTTATGGGTTATTCTACAAGAAGTAAAGCATATTGGTTATACAACAAGAGACTGACCAAAATTGTGGAGAGTGCAAATGTGAAGGTTGATAAAGAATTTTAGAAGGTCCCTGAGTGATAAACTGAGTATGAATTTGATACAAAGGACAAAAGAAAAGGGGAAAAGAAAGAAGATGAAGAAGCAGATACTCAATCAACCCTCACATGTAAAAATAAGAAACCAAGTTATGTATACAATAATTATTTAGAGAATCAGATCATTGGAGATAAGAGTAAAGGAGTTGTTTCCAAAATTATAGAGTCTTGACATCATGCTTTATTATGTTTACTATCAGATATTGAACCTAAATCTGTAATAGAAGCTTTTAGTGATCAGAGTTGGATTAATGCAATCAAGGAAGAACTCAATCAAATAGAGAAGAATCGTACCTATGAATTGGTGCCCAAACTGATAGAAAAATGTGATAGGAACAAAATGGGTCTACCAAAATAATCTAGATGACAATGGAAAGTTTGTGAGGAACAAGGTGAGACTGGTATACAAGGGTTACTCACAAATTGAAGGCATTGACAGGTGTAGGAGCACCTTAAGGTCTTAATGAAGATCTTGATAATTTTGGCTTCTAGGTGGTTCTAGCCAACCATAAAGGTAATAAGGACTAAGGATAAAGTCCCAAGATTTTTTGTAAATAGGAGTTGTTTAGGTTTGTTTGTGTTGTGGTCCAAGAAGGTCCTAATAGTCTATTTTTCACTAGGTGACTAGGAAAGTCAAACTTGGTCAACAAAGGCCAAAATCCCAAAATGAAGGGAAAGGTACTATTTGAGTTTTTTAGGTGTTTTAGGATCTAATGTAGTGATTTTGGATCGAATTAGGTAGGTAAGGTTAGTGGAATGTCAAACTTGCAAAAATTGTAAAAGTTGCTCATGACAACTTTGCAAAGTTGTCATGACAATATTTCCTAAAATCTAGGAAGTAGCTTTTAATGTGTTCAAATCTTGAACTTAGGGTCTGAGAATAGAGGGATAACATAGATAAGGTCATACAAACCCTAATCTAAGGGTTTCACCTTAGATTGTATCGATTGTGTTTTGGAAAGAGGAAGAATTAGACTATTTTGTGTAACAGAGCCTTCATCCAGACCTTTAATGGATTGAATGGATTAATCTAATGCATTGAGACTTTTATTCTTGTTATGTAGTTAATCTTTGTGGATTTGATTGGGTATTTTAGTACTTTTGTTAGTCATTTTTGAAATTATTTAATTTTTACGTGTTCGTTGTCTTGTCTAGAGCCAGTCATGTAAATATGGCTCCCTTCTTGAGTTGCCATTGTTGAAATTCAATGGAAACTTGGAATCAATTAGGGGACTTTGTAGATATTGTAAATATGGATTTTTAAGTCTCTATGTGCAGGGGGCTATTATTACAACCAAGCCCTAGTTGAGTACAAGGGGTATTCTAGCTAGGAGCTTGTATAGTGCAATGGCAAGAGAGATTTCTAGATGGATTAGTTTGAGCCAATAAATGGTGGAAGAGTGTAGGGGAGTGTGTCCTTGATATTTTTATGAAAGGAGAAGATAAGAGGAGGCCATTAGAGCATATATTGAAAGAAAAGAAATAAGACTAGACTACATGCCCTTAAAAATAGGGGTTTCTTGGAAGTCCTATGTGCGGACAAATTGGGGACTTAAAACCTAGAAAATCCTAGAGCCTAGGTTGACCTCATAAAGAACCCATAGTCAATTTAGTGGGTTACTAAGGATAATTGGGAGGAAATCAAATATTTAGTTTCTAGGAAGCCTAATTGGGCTAAAAAGGCTACAAGGCCTAAAATCAAGAAAATGAAGATCTTGATGGAAAACCTTTCGAAGAATCCATCTAAGTAGATTGAAATTGGTTGAAAGTGAACAAGGAATAGTAGGGATACCTATTCATATTGCCAAGAATAGATTCAGTGCAAATTGTCTTGATTAAGCCTATGGTTGCATAGTTGGATTGAGAAGGATTTGAGAGTGATTTGAAGCTGGTGGAGAGTTATAAAAGAAGTAGAGGACCATAGTAGTCTCCTCTGAATAGGGTAGAGAAAGATACCCTTGGAAGACCAAAGAGTAGGTCTTGAATAGAGAAAGGAAGCTCTTAGGAGTTAGAGATGTTGATGAAAATTATTCAATTATGTATTGTCATTGATGTTTACACAAGTGTAGTGATGTTTACACAAGTGTAGTGATGTTTACACAAATGTCTAATCCTATCCAAGCATAGTCAATTTATGCCAAGCTCTCTTGGAAATTGAAGAAGAACAAAGTGATTTTTATTTTTAACCAAGTTCACTCATGCATTATAGTTTTGGTCGGGCATTGAAGGATTTCAGTACTAACTGAGTTATACTTTTAGTGACAGCCAACAAACAACAGTTTATATTTTATGGTTAATTAGTTATATGAAGCCAAAAAAGTTAAGTTTTATTGATTATTTGCAAGGTTATTAAGGTCGAATTGAAAAGGATTATCATATATATGTATATATATATATATTTGTGTGTGTGTGTGTAAGGTCAAGTTTAGCCTGAATATGTGGAAGAGTGATGTGTTTATGACATGAAGTGTGGAGGAAAAATCATATGGGATTATGATTGAGGATAGAATATACGATCAATGAGGATCAATTTTTATAACCCAGAGCAGAGATCTGAATGAGAAAAGATAGTTTCTTATCAAAACAGGTCAATCCATTGTTACTCTCTAACAATTGTAACACTGAATCTAAATCTCTTTACAGAATAGTGTTAACAGTCTTTTGTAAATTCTCTCACAAGGTGATATGTCTACATTGAAGTGTTTGAAGACCTCTACCAAGGCCACTCCTTATAGGTTGATTAAATCCTGTAATAGGGTCACAGGTAAGAGTATTTTATTGTAACCTTTAATAGGGTTGGCTCCTAACAGGGCTCACTTTAGAAGAGTGAAAAACCATGACTAGTTACAATTGGTGGTTTTTCCCATATTGGGTTTCCACATTAAATCTTGGTGTTATCTATGTACATTTTATTTTCTTTATGGTTTATGTTTCTGCAATTAATCACTAAAGAATAATCACAGTTAATATCTTAAGATTTTCTATGTTAACCAAGTGACAGTAGAATATCTGTGTTAACCGAGCAATAGTGATAAATTTGTTTAAGACATATAAGGGACTTGGATTTGTTTTTTTAGTAACTGATTGACCCCTCCCCCCTCAGTTACTCAACTCATTTCCAAAAATTGGTATCAGAGCATTTGGTGTTTTCAAAGAAAGGTTTAAAGGACTAAGCTAAAAATTAGTGATGTCTTATAGAAGGGAGATCCCTAAGCTTAACAAGGACAACTTCACTACATGGAAAGATTTGATGAGGTTACATCTAACTACTGTTGGAGATACTGGTTTTCAATTCCTAGATCACAAGTATGTGGAACCCCCGAGACCTATGTCTGTGGAACAAATGATGGACATGAAGCATCATAAGATAATGATGATTGATATTGCTTCTTCACTCAACTATGCCAAATTTGATGAAGTCAAGGACTATCCTACTGCCTATGATATGTTAAAGAAACTACATGATATACATGGAGGAGATGACATTGTAAATAGAGCCAAATAAAAAAGTCTTAGAGGTTAGTTTGATCTGATGAAAATGAAAGAAGGAGAGTACATTACAAAATATAGTGAAAGAATCAAGAAAAGTGTCAGTGCAATCAGAGCTGCCAGTAGAACAATTGAAGAAAAAACAATGCTCATTAAGGTATTGAGAACTTTACTTCCTATCTATGCAATTAGATTTTCATTTATTCAAGAGATGGGATGCAGTAATGATATAACTCTAGATGTATTGGTTGGAAGGCTTACAACTTTTGAGTTGGACAAATTAGATAATTATTCTCCCAATCCTAACAAATTTGGGTCTACATTCAAAGCTAAATTAAACCTTGGAAAGATGAAAGTAAAATAGATCAACAGTGATAGTGATGATGATTCTAATGATGAAGATCTAGAAATCATTGAGGCATTACTTGCAAAGAGAGCTGCAAAATGAAAAGGATAGTACAAAGGAAGAATACCATTGATTTTCTTTTCATGTGATGAGGTTGGTCACATTGCTGCTAAATGTCTAAACAAAGAAGAAAAAGGTGAGAGAAAGTTCAACAAGTACAAAGGAAAGAAAGATTTCAAAAGATACAAAAGCTACAAGGACAAAGGTAAGAAATCTTGTTATATTGCTAAAGATTCTGATAGTGATGAAGATGAAGATGAAATGGTTTGCATTGCTATTAAGTATGAGTTAGACAGTGAAGATAATGAAAATACTGCACTTTACTCTCATATTAGTAAGAATTACACTTGGATAATTGATAGTAGTTGTTCTCACGACATGACTGGTGATAAAACTAAATTTGAACATCTTGACCACTATGATGGTGGGAGTGTCAGTTTTTGGAATGATGAACCTTGCTATGTGAAAGGAAAAGGTTGTATTTCTCTAACTAAAGGAATAAAATGTCATAATACTTATTGGGTTGAAGGAATAAGGCGTAATCTACTAAGTGTGGTATAGCTGAATAATATTGGTTTCAAGGTAGAATTCATGAATGGTAAGGCCAAGCTCCTAGATGGTCAAGGAAACCTAGTTGGAAGTGGCAGGAAAACAAAAGGTAATCTATTTTATCTTGATCTCAATGAAAGTTCATGTTTTATTGCAAAAGTAGAAGAAAGATGGTTATGACATAAAAGGTTGTGTCATGTGAATTTTGATAACTTGATAAACATAAGAAAGAACAAAATAGTAAGAGGTATTCCTATTTTGAAGAAACCTGAATTGGCGATTTGCAAACAATGTCAAATTGGGAAGATGGGAAAAACAAGTTTCAAGAGAGAATTAAAATACAAAAGAAGGCTTGGAATTAGTGCATACTGATTTGTGTGGACTAATTGTAACAACAAGTTACACACTAAGAATTATTTCATTCTATTTGTTGATGACCATTCCAGAATGATGACTGTTATGTTTCTCAAAGAAAAATCAGAATCTTTTCAGAAGTTCAAATGGTACCTTTCCAGAGTTGAAAAATAAACTTAAATGCCTAAGATCTGAAAGAGGAGGAGAATTCATTTCTAAAAAAATTCAATAAATTCTGCAATGAAAGAGGAATCAAGAGACAAGTATCTACTCTAGGTACACCACAACATAATGGTATAGTAGAAAGAAGGAACAGGTCCATTATGGATTGTGCAAGAACCTTGATGATTAAAAATAATGTTGCTACCAAATACTTGAAGGAACCCATCAGCACAACAATTCACACCTTGAAATGAGTTCAACTAAAGAAAGGTATTGAGAAGAAACCTTTTGAATTATGATATGGTTATAAACCTAATGTTCGTTATTTCAAACTATTTGGAAGTAAAGGTTACATCTTGAAGGAAGATAGAAATGGAAAATTTGATGTAAAAGGTGATGAAGGTATGTTCCTAGGCTACTCCTGCAAAAGAAAAGCATATAAATGTTTGAATCTTACTACTCATAAAGTCATAGAAAGTGTGCATGTAAAAAATGATGATTTTGTAGAGAGAATGAAGAACAGAGTAGTAAAGAGCCTGAGGACTACAAGAACTTTGTGTATTATGAACCTAATACTATACCTAAGACATAGGCAATGGTGATTGGGCAACAACCATGTAAACCATTGAATTCATCTTCACAAATATTGTTGCAACCTATGCAACTAGCTCTTCTAACTAAATAAAATGAGTCTCAGACTAAAGAAACCGAGTAATAGACAGAGGGAACCAAGTCACAGACAGAGGCACCCAAGTCACAGATAGAGGCATCCGAGTCTTGGATAGTGGAACCCGAGTATCAGACAAAAGAAAAAAAAATATTTGAGCATGGTGAACCTAGTGGATCAAGCCCATAATCAAAGAGGAAGGAACCTATACTTGCAAATTATGTCAGAAGGCATCATGCACCTGAGAAAATAATTGGAGATCAGACAAAAGGTATAATGACAAGGAGAAAAATAAAAGGTACATGTTTGCTTAGTGAAATTGAACCTAGAGCTATTAAAGATGCATTTAATGATGAAAGTTGGATCGAAGAAATGAATGAAGAGATTGAGTAGATAGAAAAGAAAAAAACCTAGATTCTTGTACCTAGACCAAAAGACAAGAATGTGATTGGTACTAAGTGGGTTTTTAGAAACAAGATGAATGAAAAAGGAGAAGTTTCCAGAAACAAAGCAAGACTAGTATGTAAAGGATATGCTCAAGAATAGGGTATTGATTATGGAGAATATTTTTCTCCTATTGCAAGAGTTGAAGGAGTCAGAAATCTTCTGGCATATGCTATACATAAAGGATTCAAGGTATATCAAATGGATGTAAAATTTGAATTCTTGAATGGACTTCGAGAAGAGGAAGTCTATATTGAGAAACCTGAAGGTTTTGTAGATCGTAAAAAAATGAATATGGTTTGCAAACTACACAAAGCATTGTATGGTATGGAAAAATCTCCTAGAGCCTGGTGTGACAAATTGCATGGTTAATTGATAAGTATTGGATTTCAGAGAACTAATGACAATAGTAGCATATAGATCAAAGAAGGACCTTAGAACATGATACTATTAGAAGAGATATTTGTGGATGACATACTATTTACTGGACATGATGATTTATGTAAAGCATTCTCTAAATCTATGAGTAAGGAATTTGAGATGTCTATGTTTGGTGAAATAAAATTATTTGTTGGTTTACAAGTTTATCAGATGAAGGATGGTATCTACATTACTAAGTCTAAATACATCAAAGATATACTGAAGAAATTTGAGATGGAATACTCCAGACCAGTTATGCCTACTAGACATAAGTTGTCTAAGGATGATGATTCAAAGGAGGTAGATAAGACTACCTACAGATCCATGATTGGTAAACTTCAATATGTTGTTTACACTAGACCTAATATTGCATTAGCAGTCGGTATTGTTGCAAGGTTTTCAGCTAATCCTAGAGAGAATCACTTAATGGCCATCAAAAGGATTCTAAGATATCTTAAGGGTACTAAAGATTATAGATTATGGTATAAGAAAGGATGAAACTTTGATTTGAAGACTTTTACTGATGTTGATTAGGCAGGAAGTGTTGATAACAGGAAGAGAACAAGTGGTGGAGCATTATTTCTTTGAAAGAGGTTTGTCTCCTGTACAAGCAAGAAACATAACTGCATTTCTCAGTCTACAGCAGAGGCATAATATGTTGTTGCAATAGTAAATTTTTCAAATATCATATGGTTCAAACAATTGTTGTCAGGTATGAAGGAGGAAATTAAAGAACCATTTATTATCTACCGTGACAACACCAATGATATTAACATTTGAAAGAACCTTGTGATGCATACTAAGACTAAACATATTGCAATAAAGTATCATTTCTTGAGAGAATTGGTTCAGGACAAGGAAGTAAGATTGGAATATGTGAATACTAAAGAAAAAATTGTAGACATATTCACCAAATCATCACCTAAGGATGCATTTTTGTATCTTAGAGGAAAGCTAGGGGTGATTCCCCTAACTAAGGCTCACTAAAACATAGTTTAGTGATGCATCAACCGAGCTACAGAACAAATTTAACATGTTGATGCAGATATTCAGAGCTTATTGCATATGAATCAGTACAAATAGGTACATTACAACATCATTGGATGTGTACTAGATGGTGTCTTTGGAATTGGTTGTCAAAGAGGGAGAGATTATTGATTTCATAAAGATTACTAAGGGAGAGATTGCTGACAGAGGGAGAAATTTTATTAGAAAACATAAATTAATGTAAGAGGGAGAAATTTGTATTTCAATGATTGTGAAGACAGAGTGAGTTTTTTGGATGAGAATCAGAATGAAGCTAAGGACATTAATAAAAAAAATTTCTTGTGTCTATTTCTATATAATTCTTTGTATTATGACATGTTGTGTTGCAATCAATGCCAAAAAGTGAGATTGTTGATGACAGTTATTCAATTGTCTATTGTCAATGATGTTTACAGAATTGTAGTGATGTTTACACAAATTTCTATTCCTATCTGAGCACAGTCAGTTTATGTCAAGCTCTCTCGAGCATTGAAGAAGGCAAAAGTGATTTTCAGTTCTAACTGAGTTCACTCGGACATTACAGTATTGGTTGGGTATTGAAGGATTTCAGTACTAACCGAGTTATGCTTTTAGTGATAGCCGACTAACATCAATTTATATTTTATGGTGAATTTGTTATATGAAGCCAAAAAACTTAAGTTTAATTGATTATTTGGAAAGTTATTAAAGTCGACTTGACAAGGCTTATCATATATATATATATATATATATATATATATATAAGGTCAAGTTTGGACTGAATATGTGGAAGAGTGATGTGTTTATGACATGAAGTGTGGAGGTGAAATCAAATGGGATTCTAATTGAGGACATAACATATAGAGCTGCAATAGAATATCTGATAAGTGAGGATCAAGTTTTATAACCCAAATCAGAGATCTGAATTAGCAAAGATAGTTTCTTATCAAAGCAGGTCAACCCATTGTTACTATCTAACAATTGTAATAGTGAGTCTAAATCTCTTTACAGAGTAGACTTAACAATCTTTTGTAAATCCTCTCATAAGGTTACATTTCTACATTGAATTATTTGAAGACCTCTAACAAGGCCACTCCTTATAGGGTGATTAAATCATGTAACAAGGTCAACCTAACAGTGTGTTATTGTAACCTTTAACAGGGTTGGCTCCTAACATGGCTCACTTCAAAAGAGTGAAAAATAGTGACTCGTTGCAATTGGTGGTTTTTCCCATATTGGGTTTCCATGTTAAATCTTGGTGTAATCTGTGTAAATTTTATTTTCTTTATGGTTTATGTTTCTGCAATTAATCACTAAAGGATAATCACAATTAATATCTTAATATTTTCTGTGTTAACCAACTGACAGTAGAATACCTGTGTTAAATGAGAAATAATGATAAATTTGTTTAAGACATCTAAGGGACATGGATTTGTTTTTGTAGTAACTTATTCACCCCTCCCCTCTCAATTACTCAACTAATTTCCAACAAGAGCCTCCCCATCAAAGTGGTATTAGAGCATTGAAAGGCTTGGGAAGTGAATTGTGTATGACAGAAGGAAGTGTGTCAATTGGAGAAACACCATGGTGCCAAATGTAGATTTGGCAAGAGACTTGTCAGAGAAACAAGTCAAGAATAGAATTCTAGAAGAACTTATGGAGGAGATGAAGAAGAAGTTGGCAGAAGTTGTAGAGACTACAAGTAAAATGAAAGAACAAATAGGAGAGGATAAAGACAAAGGAAAGTGTCAAGTTGAAGAGGAGGCAAAACCAGAACCAGACCCTCCATTACCTGAGGAACCTTTCCTCAAATCCCTCAAATCACTAAGTTGAAAAGCATTAGAGGGAATCCATGTATTCTCTAGCTGAATGGGTGTAGAATTGGTGATGGAATGGATTGAGGGTATGGAAAATCACTTTGAATGTGATGGAATCATAGAGGCATAGAAAATAAAGATAGACAAATCAAGATTGAGGGGACAAACATTAACTTGGGGGAAGTTATTGTAGGATGAAAGAGAAAGAGAAGGGAAGAAGCCAATAGCCAATTGGAAGGCTTTGGTGGCTAAGGGGAAGGAAAACTACCTACCAGAGGATTATGACATCCAACTACACAAAAGGAGATAGAATATTGGACATAAAGATTTAGATGTGGTATCCTACATTGAAGAATTCCAAAAGCTATGCCTTAGGTCTAGAGTGCAAGAGGTAGAGAGCATTAAAGTGGCTAGGTAACTCAATGGCCTTAGGTGGAACATTCAAGAAGAGTTAAGCTTATTTACTTTAACTTCTATCCATGGGTATTTTCAAATGGCCCTTAAGGTGGAAGAAAAACTCAGAAAGAAGCAAGATTCAAACTCTAGGGGAAGAGGAAGAGGTAGAGACTCTAGAGGAGGACATAGAGGAGGTTCTAGTGGCAGAAGTAATGAGACCAAAGTTCAAGGAGAATCTAAGTTCATCAATAAAAAAAGAGTCAAAACATAGAGGAGGATATGGCAGAGGAAGAAGTTTTCACAGTGGTGGAAGAGGCAGATCAAGTGGTTTTGGAATAAGCTCACATTTTGCTTCAATGATGTGTTATAATTGTAGCCAATTGGGTCACCCTGCCTATAGTTTTCTGAATAAGCCATCATCTTCACAAGTTGAAAATAAAATTGCATATGTGCAAGAAGAAGACATGACCAAATAGTCTAAGATATGTCTAGATTTAGAGAAGGGAGAGAACCTCATGCTTAGGAGGATTTTTATCAAAGAACCTACAAAGGATGAACACAAACAAAGGAGGGCTCTTTTTAGGGTCAAGTGTAAGATTCTTGGCAAGGTGTGTAGGGTCATAATAGACTCAGGGTCTACTGATAATGTGATCTCAGAGGAAGCAATGTAGAAGTTGAAATTGACTAAGATACCTCATGTTTGTCCTTACAAAGTAACTTGGTTGAATAAGGGGAAAAAATATTGGTCAATGAACAAGTGTGGGTTGATTTCACTATAATAAAGTATCAAGACAAGATACTTTTTGATGTTCTACCAATGGATACATTCCATCTGTTGCTAGGAAGACCATGGAAATATGATAGGGAGGTAGTACACCATGGCAAGGAGAATAAGTACTCATTCAAGAAGAATGAAGTTACTTATAAGATACAGTATTTGATAGAGGAAGATATAGTGGAGAAGATGGACTCAAATACTCTTCTAATGAGTGGGAAATAATTCCTAAAAGACATGAAGGAGGAAGAAGGAATTGGTTATGCAATCTTGGTGAAACCAAAGGAGGAAGAGACACCCAACCAAACACCTATGCTTGCAGAGGTCAGATAGTTGTTGGATCAGTTTAAAGATATCATATGTTAAAGGACACCAGCTACACTACCTCCAAAAAGATAAATCAGTCATCAAATTGACTTTGTGAAAGGGGAATCATTGTCTAACAAGGATGCCTACAAGATGACACCAGAGCAGAATAAAGAGATTGCAAGGCAAGTGTAAGAGCTTTTGGATCAATGTTTGATAAGAAAGAGCATCAGTCCATGTGCTTTTCTAGTGGTATTGGCTCCTAAAAATGGAGGTAAGTGGAGAATGTGTATTGACTCTAGGGAAATAAAGAGGATAACAATAAAATATAGATTTCCTATTCCTAGAATAGAAGACTTAATGGATTGATTAGGGGGTACTAAGTAATTTTCTAAAATAGACCTTAAGAGTGGTTATTATTAGATTAGGATGAAAGAGGGGGATGAGTGGAAGTCAGCTTTTAAAACCACAAAGGGCCTATATGAGTGGTTAGTAATGTCATTTGGGCTTACAAATGCACCAAGTACTTTTATGAGGGTCATAAACAAATTCTTGAAGGATTACATAGGGTTATTTGTGGTACTATACCTAGATGATATCCTCATCTTTAGAAAAACAAAAGAAGAGCACATGAAGCACCTAGAACTTGTGTTGAAAAGGATACAAAAAGAGAAGTTAACCATAAACCTTGAGAAGAGTGAATTTATGAAACAAGAGTTAGTCTACCTAGGATTTGTAGTCTCCCATGGTGACTTGAAGATGGATAAAAGTAAATTTGAAGCCAATTTCAGTTGGCCTACTCCTAATATAGGGAATGAAGTGAGAAGCTTCCATAGGTTGGCCCAATTCTATAGGAATTTTCTGAGAAGATTTAGTGAAATCTGTGCACCTGTCCTAGATACCACAAAGGGTGGAGTCAAGAAAAAGTTCATATGGACAAAGGAGGACAATGAAGGGTTTGAAAGATTGAAGAAGAAAGTGGCTACCCAACCTATACCGGTGTTGCCAAGTTTTGACAAATTATTCATTATGGAGTGTGATGCTAGCAACATAGCAGTGGGTGCAATACTAAGTCAAGAAGGAAGATCAGTAGCCTTCTTTAGTGAAAGGTTAAATGAAGAAAAATATAGATACTCATCCTATGATTTATAGATTTATGCATTGGTTCAAGCTCTTAAGAAGTGGAGGCACTATTTTTTGCCAAAATAAATTGTTGTATACACTGAAAACCAGGGCTTAAGCTACATAAATACAC
This sequence comes from Thuja plicata, assembly GCA_018584345.1. NCBI lineage: Eukaryota > Viridiplantae > Streptophyta > Pinopsida > Cupressales > Cupressaceae > Thuja > Thuja plicata. The sequence goes on along the minus strand of MU225798.1, from coordinate 3,354,372 downwards.
AAGAGAGGCTCAGTTTGAGGCATATAAAGTGGATAGAGTTTCTACAATCATACACCTTTACAATCAAGCACAAGAAGGGGTAAACAACAAGGTTGCAAATGCACTTAGTAGGAGGTTGCTTACTATTCAAGAAATACAGTTGCAGAGCACAGGTTTTGAAGGATTCAAGGATCTTTATGAAGGAGATGTAGATTTCTCAAATATCTATAAGGTGTCTACTGATTTTGAAAATAATTTTCATAGTGAATATGCTGACTATACTTTACAAAATGGTTTACTATTTAAGGGGAAAAAACTATGTGTTCCAAGGGGTTCCATGAGTGAGAACCTCATCCAAGATAAGCACAATGGTAGTTTGAGTGGACACGTTGGGTTAAACAAGACCCTATACCTAGTGGAGAGATTCTATTGATGGCCTAAAATGTAGAAGGATATAAGAAGGTATGTTGAGAAATGTAGAGTATGTCAAAAGGAAAAGGGGACATCATCAAATGAAGCTCTTTACCAACCATTTACCATCCCAAATAGACCATGGGAGTGCATAATTATGGATTTCATAGTGTGGCTACCTAGGCCACCACCTGGTTTGGATAGTGTATTTGTAGTAGTGGATAGATTCAATAAAATGAGTCATTTTATCCCTTGTAAAACCACTCATGATGCTAGTCATATAACCAACCTTTTCTTTAAGGAGATAGTAAGGATACATGGTTTTCTAATGCACATAGTTGCAGATAGAGATGTGAAATTTATGGGAAATTTTTGGAAGACCCTCTGGAAAATACTAGGTACTAATTTGGCTCATAGTTCTGCATATCATCCTCAAATGGATGGTCAGACAGAGGTAATTAATAGTTTTCTTCCCAACTTGTTAAGATTTTTGACTAAGGAATATGGGCAAGGATGGGACCAAGTCATCCTACAAGTAGAGTTTGCCTATAATGATAGTGCAAACAAGACTATTGGTAAGAGTCCATTTGAGATGGTGTATAGATTACATCCAAGGGGTGTTTTTGAGCTTAGATATCTAAAAGGTTATGAAGGGATCAATAGAAATGCAAATTACTTTGCTCAGTCAATGAGAGAGGTCCATGATCAAGTGAAGAAGACACTAATGGAGGAAAATAAAAGGATTAAAGATAAGAAGGATGAAGGGAGAAGAGACTTACAGTTTCAAATGGGAGACTTGGTGATGGTATTGTTGAAAAAAAGATAGGCTACATAAGGGTATACCAAGAAAAATGTAGATGAAGAGGATTGGACCATGTAAGGTGTTGGATAAGTATGGCCCCAATGCCTACAATATAGCTCTACCCAAGGATATGTCCATTTCTCCCATTTTCAATGTGAAGGACTTGATTCAATACAAGGTTCCATAAATAGATTATGGAAATTAGAGTACAAAGGTGACTAGGGATGTGGTAGAGCTCCAAGTACCTGATTAGATCAAGTCACAAGTAGAGAGAATTTTGGATTCAAGAGTGAAGAAGAAGACTAGGAGTAAGACTTACATGGAGAATCTAGTCAAATGGGAGAAACAACCTGAGTCAGAGGCTAATTGGATAGTAGAGAGTGACTTTAAAAATAATGGCATCAATTTGGAGTTTGTCACACCTCAAGTACCCTGAATTTCTTATTGCATGGGGGAGAATAGTGCAAGAGAAAATTAAGGTCTTAATGAAGATCTTGACAATTTTGGATTATAGGTGGTTCTAGAAAACCACCAAGGTAATAAGGACTGAGGATAAAGTCCCAATATGTGTTTGTTAATAGGATTTTTTTAGGTTTGTTTGTGTTGTGGTCCAAGAAGGTCCTAATAGTTTGTTTTGCACTAGGTGACTAGGAAAGTCAAAGTTGGTCAACAGAGGCAAAAATCGAAAAATGAAGGGAAAGGTGCTATTTGAGTGTTTTTAGGTGTTTTAGGATCGAATAGAGTGATTTTAGATTGAATTATGCAGGTAAGGTTAGTAGAATGTCAAACTTGCAAAAATTGTAAAAGTTGCTCATGACAACTTTGCAACTTTGCAAAGTTGTCATGACAACATTTCCTAAAATCTAGGAAATAGATTTTAATGTGTTCAAATACCAACCTTAGGATTTGAGTACAAAGGGATAACATATATAAGGTCAGATAAACCCTAATCTAAGGGGTGGACCTTAGATTGTATGAACTATGTTTTGGAAAGAGCAAGAACTAGACTATTTTGTGTAATAGAGCCTTCATCCAGACCTTTAATGGATTAAATGGATTAATATAATGCATTGAGACTTTGATTATTGGTATTTAGTTAATATTTGTGGATTTTATTTGGTATTTTATAACTTATATTAGTAATTTTGTAAATTCTTTAAGTTTTATTGGTTCGTTGTCTTGTCTAGAGCTAGTCATGTAAATATGGCTCCCACTTGAGTTCCCATGGTTGAAATTAAGTGGCCATTTGGAATTAAGTAAGGGAATTTTTAGATATTGTAAATATGTATTTTGAAGTCTATGTGTTTATGGGAGTTATTATTACAACCAAGCCCTAGGTGAGTACATGGGCATTGTGGCTAGGAGATTGTACAGTGAAGTGGCAAGAGAGCTTGCTAGATGGATTGGTTTGAGAAAATAAATGGTGGAAGAGTGTAGGGGCATGTTTCCTTGATATGTGTATGCAAGGAGAAGATAATAGGAGTTCATTAGAGGGTCTATTGAAAGAAAATAAACCAGATTGGACTACATGCCCTAGAAACCCTTAAAAATAGGGGTTTACTGGAAGTCCTATGTACAGAAAACTTGGGGACTTAAAACCTATAAAATACTAAAGCCTAGGTTGACCTAATAAAGAATACATAGTTATTTTATTGGGTTAATAAGGATGATTGGGTGGAAATCAAATATTTCAGTTTCTAGGAGGCCTAATTGGGCTAAACAGGCTACAAGGTCTAAAATCAAGAAAATGAAGAACTTGATGGAAAACCTTTGGAAGAATCCATAAAAGTGGATCAAAATTAGTTGAGAGTGAACAAGGAATAGTAGGGATACATATTCATATTTCCAAGAATAGATTGGGAGAAAATTGGCTTGATTGAGCCTATGGGTGCATAGTTGGATTCGGAAGGATTTGAGAGTGATTTGAAGTTGGTGGAGAGTTCTAAAAGAAGTACAAGACCATAGTAGTGTCCTATAGATAGAGTAGATAAATATACCCTAGGAAGCCCAATGCGTAGGTCTTGAATAGAGTAAGGAAGCTCTTAGGAGTTAGATCCTCCCCATCATTAACCGTGAAGAAAGTTATGCCCCTATTTCTTGGATGGAAGCTATTAGGATGTTCTTGGAACTTATATCATTCAAAATATTCAAGGTTTATCATATGGTTGTCAAGTCTACATTCCTAAATGAAGAGTTGAAGGAAGAATTGTACATTAAGAAAACATAAGGGTTCATATAAGAATCAGATCCTGATATAGTTTGTATGTTGAAAAAGGCACTATATGGATTGAAATAGGAACCTAGGACTTGGTATGGAAAATTGGATAAATAAATAATTAGTCAAGAATTCAAGAAAGGTTAGACAGACAACAATCTATACTTCAAGATACTCTTAGACAAAAAAATTATTGTTGTAATGCATGTTGATGATATCATCTTTGCAGGCAAAATGATCTATGCAAGAAGTTTACAAAAGAAATACAGAAGGAATTTGAAATGTCCATGACTGGTGAATTGAATTTATTTATTGGATTAAAAATAAGTCAGAATGACAAAGGAATTTTCATTTCTCAATCTATTTATGTGAAGGAGTTACTGAAGAAGTTTGGGTTAGAAAATTCAAAACCTGTATGTACTCTCATTGTTATTGGTTGTAAGCTAATGAAGGAGGATTATTCACTGAAATTAGATGCAACTAATTAAAAATAAATGATTAGAGGATTGTTTTACCTGGCTACTACCAGACCAAATATTATGTATGTAGTATGTTTGGTAACCAAATTTCATAAAAAATTGAAAGAGTCACATGTTATGGTAGTAAAGAGGATTTTTAGATACTTGAAAGGAATAGAAGATATGGGATTATGGTATCCGAGAGAGCCATATTTTTTATTGAAGACATAAATAGATGTAGATTAGGCAGGTTGTTTGGATAATAGAAGGAGTATGAGTGGTAGAGCATTCTTTCTTGGCTCCCAATTAGTTTCTTGGTCAAGCAAGAAGTTGGATTATGTAACACTATCTACTATTGAATCATAATATTGTGCAATATCCTCATGTTATACTTAGGTATTATGGATGAAGGAGACCTTGAAGGATATAGGAGTTAGTTTTTATGAACCAATTACTATCTTGTGTGATAATACCAATGTTATAAGTATGTCAAAGAATCCAATAATCCACTAAAGAAAAAAAATATATTGACATCAGATATCACTTTATCAGAGAGAATGTTGAGGAAGGTGTAGTTCAAATTGAGTATGTTCCCACAAAGAACCAAATAGAAGACATATTCACAAAGCCTTTATGCGAGGATACTTTTGAGTATCTCAAGTGGAAGCTGGGCATTTTCCCACTTGGTAGTGATCACTAGATGCACTAGTGTGTGCATTGGTCCAATGCTTTGCATTTCTATTTTTTCTAGATTAGTGCTTGGTGGCTTCCTTGCAGGGGGAAAAAAGTATATTAGCAAGGGGGAGATTGTTGGGCCCTTTTTTCATTTTTTTTAAAGTGGGCTAAAGTTAGAGAAAGGTTGAAGTTTGTTTTTGTGCTTTGTTATTGATGAATGTTGCCATCATTGACAAAGGGGGAGATTGTTAGAATGTGAGGTTGATGTCATCTATGTTATTGTCATTAATGTTTTCATTAACGTCAATATATCCTTATTTCACCCTCTTAGTGTATCGGTCAATGTACATCAATAGTTTGTATATTTTGGTTGAGGTTGTCATCGTCAGGTTTTGGTGAGTATTCTCTATGGATGCAACATGTAGTTCATCATATTTGGATGCATATCTTTTGTATTTTTGTGTCCCAAACACATGTGTGTAACGTGCTAATCATATCCATTAGAACTGACTTCTTTGGAGATGGTGTGGCATGTTGGCTTGAGAGAGGCATGTTGTAATGTTCAAGGTGGTCCTCATTTCATTCCTTACCACCACGAGAATATCCTGGTGTGACCTATTTTCAAATTTTCTAGCTGACCTAGTCAATCTCATCATGTTGTATAATTAAGGGAAAGGAGTTCATTTATTTGGGTATCTAGATTAGTATCTATATTTTGATCAATACTTCTATCTGATGGGACTCATGCATAATGATATTCAAAGTTATTACAAATCAATTTATAGGAGATCTCTGTCTGTGTGTAGTAGTGTTTTGATATGAATGGTGGATTATATCTATTTTCATATTTTCTAGTTGTCAGCCTTATTGTATTGGCAGTGAGCCTCATTGGAAGTGAGCCTTTTTTTGGTAGTGATCCTTGTTTTTTTAGAAGTGAGCCTTATTGTATCGATAGTGAGCCTAATTTTAGTGAGCATAACTGGAAGTGATCCTTTGTAAAGAAATAACCATACTAGTGTCACCTTAACATGTGTTTTATATTTCATGATAATTAGCTTCTCTGTGGTTTTCCCCAATTTGGGTTTCCATATAAATCCTGGTGTTATCTATGTCGATGCTTCTATGTTCTGAATGCTTACATTTTATGTCAATGTTTGAGGTTCTTAACTGAAAAATATAAAGTTGTTAATACTATTAAGTGTGAGCTGACTGAGAGAGGAAACATTTTATAAGTTGTGTGGGAATAATTGATTCACCCCACTCTAAGTTATTTGGCTTGTTCAACACATACACATACATGTACATATACACATGCACATGCACACACATATGCATGCACACATGCACACACACATGCACACACACATGCACATGCACACACACACACACACATGAACACACACACACATGCACATGCACATGCACAAGCACACACACCCAAACACACATACGCACATGCACACACACATGCACATGCACATGCACATACATAGACACACATACACGCACACACACATACATGCACATGCACATGCACACGCACACACATGGATACACACATAGACACACG